>DF242164.1:1661-60160 GCA_000507305.1 Breviolum minutum Mf 1.05b.01 | reverse complement strand
TCTTTGATGACAATCTTTCAAGACAGCCATCACTTCAGCAGAACTTTAGGCAATGTTTGATAACAATGTTTAATGACAGCGCTTTTTTTGAAAGAACCCTTCGCGGCCGCTTTCGGGAAAAAAAGTCCAGCCCAGCAAACATTGGAAAAAATGGGTAAGCCCAAAACTGGGCTTGTCAAGCCCAAGTCTAGCCCAGCTAAAACATTAGTAAAACAAAAGCTCATTTGTCCACACATTGGAAATATAATACTTTTCTCTGAAGTGGATAAGCACTGGAATGAATGCCCACCTGGAACGGAGAGGTGACAGGACTTTTGAGTCAACAAGTACAGAAGCATTTGAAAAAGGTGTCTGTCGACGCACTCGATCTGAGTTTATCATCTTGCTGTTGATTGTTTGAGTGCTTGTTTACCACTTTTTTTGAACATGTTTATAATGTGTTTAGATTTGAGCGAGAGACAATCTGTCCACGTTGTTTTTTCTTCTTGTTTTTCTTTGTTCTGTTTTCTACGCTCTTTCTGTTCTTCTGATTCTTTTTGTTCTTGTTCTTGCTTTGTTCTTCTCATTCTTCTTGTCTTCTTGTTTTTTTTCTTCTTTTTCTTCCTATTCTTCTTGCTCTTCTTCTTCTTCTTCTTGCTCTTCTTCTTCTTCTTCTTCTTGCTCTTCTTCTTCTTCTTGCTCTTCTTCTTCTTCTTCTTCTTCCCTTGTGAATCTTGGCCTTCTTTTGCTCTTCTTGTTCTTGTTCTTCTGATTCTTGCTCTTCTTCTTGTTCTTGTTCTTCTTGTTCTTCTTGTTTTTCTTGTTCTTCTTGTTCTTCTTGTTCTTCTTGTCTTCTTGTTCTTGTTCTTCTTGTTCTTTTTGTTCTTCTTGTTCTTCTTGTTCTTCATGTTTTTCTTGTTCTTCTTCTTTTTCTTCTTCTTCTTGTTCTTTTGTTCTTCTTTTTCTTGTTCTTCTTGTTACTTCTTGTTCTTGTTGTTCTTTCGTTCTTGTTGTTCTTGTTCTCGTTGTTCTTGTTCTTCCTGTTTTCTTTGTTTTTGTTGTTGCTATTTTTTCTTCCTCATCTAATTTTATGTTGTTTCTATGATTCATTTTTTTTTGATTTTGTTCTTGTTCTTTTTTCTGTTCGTTTTCTTGCTGTGCAATTTCTTGTTATTTTTGTTCTTCTTTTTGTTTTTGTTCTTGTTTTTTCTTGTCCTCCGTGTTTTGTTTTTTCCTTATTTCATTTTTCGATTTCTTTGTTCGCGGTGCTTCTGCTTGCCGTACAACAAATTTGCGCAAGGCACCGAATCATGCAAAAAACAGTCTTCATACAAATTACGTGCAAGTGATTTTGAAGTGATGCAAAAAGATCCGGAACCAGTGGGCCTTGTTAACTGCTGTGGAAGAGATGCCGCGGACATTAGGGATTGCCGCAACAAACCCAGCAGGTGCTATTGCGGGTTCACACCAAGCATTGGAAAATCACACATGTTCTGCAATGGCTACTCAATTAAACTCTACTCTTGGCTTAATGGGTTTCTTGCGTGAACTGTAGATAGAATTGATAGAATTGGAGCAGGAATGCGTCTGTATGGTAAGGAAACTTGGTAACTTGGCCAAATACTTGGAAACACCGGATCCTGATTGGTCCTCTTCTTCCACGTTATATATATTTATTTTTTTGATTGCCAGTTTTCACGTGTCCTTCCAACGCACCCGGTCATATTGACAATTCCAACATGTTAGTTTGCTGCTCCCTCATTGAAATCAGAATTTTCTCGCTGCATCAACTTGGAATTCAAGGCATCAAAAAAGGCAAAACTGTCCTCAAACGAAGTGTGTCGCGTGATTCAAACTGTGACAAAACAGATGGATCCGTGTTGCACATGTGTGTTGGTGTACTTCAATTGGTTTGTCTTCCTATCTGACATTTGTAAAGTTGCTTTGTTTTCAGAACAAAGAAGCAGACACGTCAACACCCAATTTTCTGTCCAAGACTTGGTCGGTTTCTCCAGAATGAAGCATTGATATGAAACAGAGTTTTCGGATCCGATTGCTATTTAGAGAACTCAAATCCTCAAAAATCACAGGGTCGAAAAATCGCAATTCCACGTTTTCCTTTTGAATCTTTGGTATGAATGGTTTCGTGAGCCTTGGCCAATTGATCATTTGGTCATGTTTTTTGAATGGGTTCTTTAATAATTAGGTTGATACCATCAATCAGCCAAAAAAGAAGGCCGCCATTGTTTCTGACAACCCAAAAAAATTGACTCTGGCGACGACGGAAACACGCAAACACACTTTGACACACAATTTCTGGCTGACCACTGCTGGCGTCGATGTCCCATAGTCTTTGAAGACAGGGCGCCGTTGCGGTTGGCGCCGTTTGAACGCCTGCAGATGTTCCATGTGGAAGGACGTGCCAGACGACAGGCCTAGTGGGAAAGCAAGGAAATTCCCTATGTGTTTTCGATTTAGCTGGTTGTTTTTTTTGATCCTGAATCTTTGTGGAGGGCAAAACAAGAGTTTGGGTGCAACTGGTCACTGGTTGGTTGCTTTCTGGGTGCAACTGGGAATGAAAAAAAGGCAGAAAAAGTTGGAAGGAATGCACCCTGGAAAATTCACATGGAACCCAAAGATGGAGGTTCAGATTATATATATATATTTTCCTTTTCAAACAAGTGATGTTTAGGTTCCAGCCGTTAATCTTCAGGGGTGTACATCCTGACTCAAACTCCTCCAACTGTTCGGAAGAAATGTATTGCTTCTTCATCCCAGAATCAAAGGGCAAATTGATGAAGCACGGCTGCGTTTTATTGGAAGTAAAAAGATCAAACCAGACATTTCTAGGGGAAGAAACGCAGTGTGACATAAATTGGTTCATTCCAATTGCAAAATATTGCCAAAGAAAAAAAATACATACACTACACATAGTCTAGAAAATGATAAGAGATTCCGGCAAAGTATCAAATCAATATCAGGGAGAGAGTGCGCGTGAAACCGCCTGGCAAAAACGCCAACCGGTATGACCATAGCTGCTCCAGTTAGTGACAATACAACCCGATTGAAGATGTTGAACTTTGATGTTTCAAAGAAAAAGAGGTCAAACATCTTTTTGATTGGTTTTGTCAAAATTATCCCAAAAACCATCCTTTTGGGATCCGATTTTCGTTGTACTGTACATAGACTCAAAACGCTTTTGTGTATCTAAAGCGAGGTTAATGATTAATGACCAATGCCGTGTCAAGTGGTTTTGAACCCAAAAAGTCTGCATTTTTTTCCCGACTGTGTGTGGAAAATACACAGTCGAAGAGAGAACAACAACACAACTTATGGAATGTCATGATGTTGATGGTTCTCCAATTCGGCGATCACCACTGAAAGGATGTATAAAATTGAGATCAACTACCTAGTAGCTTGAAACAAAAATGCTGGATTCAGCCCTCAAGACGATATCAATGATGATACACTTTTTTGGTTAGAACCCTTTTGGGCGGATGGTTTTGGAGCTACAACCAGGTTTCGTTCTTCACAGTTTAGGAAGAATAGAGGCAAAAAATTCACCAACCAAAAGCTCCTACTAGGCTTTTGAAGGACTAGGACTCGAAGGTTTTTGCCATGGCGCGTGGCACGAAAACGTCGAAGAAGTCCAAAAGAAAGACAAGTAAGTCAGCTCCTTTGTCTTTGAGGGAGGCTAAGGAATGCGTTTCGCGTCCCCTGTGTCGTAAAGTAAGAAAAAAAACACAAGGTCACCTGTCAACAAAAAACAGCCATTTTTGGAAGCATCATTTCTGGAAACACTGTTATGTTGGGTGTTTTTCAAAAAAAATACTCCTGTGAGCATTTGGACCGTTTTTTTTTTCGAAAATTTTTGTTGCTTCAAAAGGCCGGGACACTTGGGGGCTCAGACTCCGAGAAATGCCATACGATTAGTAGATTTTTGTTCCAACTTTAGGGAGGTCCAAACGCACTGTGAGAGCCAAGCTGCAGTTTTACCTGCCCAAGAAGTCATTTGTTTGGACAATTTCTCCAACTAAAAACCCTCATCAGATAGAAGTCATCAAATGTTGGAAAACATGCTGGATGAAGTGGGATTTTGGAGAGGATTTTTTTCTCTGATTTGGTCTCCAACCTCAAAAAATCACAGTGCCATACCGTGCTGTTTTTTTCACGGCAGGATGAACACGTGCGAAATTCCCAAACTTCCCCAACTTTACCCAAAAGAACCCATCAGCTGGAAGGTCAATTTTTGTCCAGTTTTTCCAGGGAATTCTTCAACGGGAGGTTTGAGGATTTCCCCCTCATTTTTTTTTGTGCTTCGATTTGGGATGGTTGACCGGGTTGACGGAAAAAAGGGTTGGGGGGGACTGGGGAGTTGGAGAAATGTGAAGTATGGAGTGCCAACGGACATGTAATATGAACAGTTCAATTCACTAGAATCAACCAAGTTTTTCGCCCTTGTTTTTCTTCTTTCAGTATGTCATGTTCAATCAGTTTTCTTCAAAGACGCTTCCAAGGAAATATATCCTCCCTGAAAGAAAACAGCGAGTTGAGCCCTGAAAATCATATGGTTGGAAGATGAGATGGCTCTCTGATGCGTGCGCGCCAAGGTTAAGACAAGAATCAGAGGCAAGGGTGACCGTGCCAAGCATGCCTTCATGTGCTTTTCAAAGGCCATTGGGGGGTCGGCAAAGGAAAGGCGGCCCCATAAAGATAGCTGCAGGTGCTACAATTCAGGAGTGTTGAGGTCAACCAACTCGGAAACAGGTTTTTTTTTGTGAATTTTCAGGGGTCATCAAATTACCCAATTTGGGGGAAAGCAAACTTGATACAAATCTATGGTAATTTTGAGGGATTTCCCTATAAAGATGCATTCTTTGCGTTGGTTTTGTCCCATGACCCCGGATTTTCCAGGCATTTCCAGCTTTTTCCAGGAGAAGCGCAAAGACGTTCTCGTGGAAGCTGGTTTGAAGGATGGTCCGGAGAACTTTGGAGCTGCTTCCAAGGTGCGCCAAGGGTGGAATTTGGGCGACTTCTTGCCGTGACGGACTGGGTGTCGGCGTGGAATTTGCGTCATGGGATTCTTTCAAAAAGTTGTGGAAAAAAAGCTCCATCATTGAAGATTTTTCCTTTTTCATTGAATCATGAATGTGTCACTTTTTTTTTGGGTTCATTTTATGGGTAGATTTGCCGGTCCCATGGATTGTGTGTGAAATTTCTTGGATCATTTCTGAATCATGCGTTGTTGGTCGTATCCCACATCCATCCAATCTCTTCAAGCAAGATTCTTCCAGAAAAGCTGATATGGACCAAATGTGCCGCACAGGACCAAAAAAAGTCATTTTTTCGGCGGCTTTGCTTTTTAAAAACCAACTCTCCCTTCCCTATGCGGTGAAATCTCCCGCAGCTTTCCCTGCAGGCCTTGTCTGCTGCCTGGTCAAAGTTGAATAGCAGCGAACGGAAACCCTTCGAAGCACAAGCCATGATTGATCGCTGTCGAAAAGAGATTCAAGATCTGCGTGGAGCTAAGCTGAAGGCTTGCGGTCCGACTGCTTCAACCCAAAATGGTTGGGTGAAACGATTACATGGTTTTCTTGGAGGAATCCATCCAATTTAGTGGTACACAACTTTCGGTTTCTACTTAAGTCCCCTAAGATTCGGGTTTTGTCTGGGTATTTCAATGGCTGTAGTCCTCCCTTAACAAAAACCACTTCTTAAGTGGAGGGTGAATCCTCCAAGTGTTTGGGGGTGAGCAAGCCACACGAAAACACGCACTGACTGGCTGGGGTCACCAAAACAACGAAACAAAAAGTGTGGGTGCATTTTCTGTCCCCCCAAAACCTATAGGACAGGATATTCAAGTTGGGGTCTGTGAGTGAAAAGCTTTACCAGAAAAAATTAGATGCAAAAACCCTTCACAAAACCGGCGAGTGACCTGTGTGTGCCGCCAGGATTTGAGTTTTTCTTGAAAAAATCGAGTAACAGAGATAGGGTTGGGTGGAGTTGAGGGTTGGATGTGGAAACCCCTCCAATTGAAAATGCAATGGCTCTGCTTGGTTGTGGATTTAAGGTACTTCAAGATTGGTAAGATTGGATGATTCATTTGATGACATTCGGTCCAGACAATTTGCCAATTCACTTCACCTATTTGTTCAGAACTTGGTAAATTTTGAGAGTTTAGGTTTAGGTTCATCCCGCAAAAATGCAACCTTCTACTTCTTTCATCTGGGGAAAAAACATGACTGGCTAATCACTCCTAATTTCAATGAATTTCCATTCCAGGTCCTTTCAAAAAATGCATCATTTTGGCGATTTTTTTTGTGTGCATTTTCCCAGCCTTTTGGAGTTCCACCGCTCCTTCCCGTCGACGGATGGATGTTGGGCAGGAGCCGAAAGGCCTCAGCAAAGCAGCCAGCAGCGTGAAGACTGCGGTGCAGACCTTGTCACATTTGAGTGATACCTCCTTGGCCAACGTCCTCATCGAGGATGCTCGTCTCGTTTTTTTTTTAACTGGATCCCCTGACAGAAGGATTCAGGATGGAAATGATGGTGTTGGGGGTAGCCTGTTTTTTTTGTTTTCAACATGGGAACAAGAAAGTGAGGTATTTTTGGAGCAACACAAACATCTCATCACACATATGTGAACAAGACCCTCGGACACATCCTCAAATGAGAGACGGGACAGCCCACTGCCGTAAAGTAGCATGGTCACCACATGAATAGGACACATAGATGTGGAAATGGTCCTTTTTCCGGGCATTTTGAGAAATGAGACTGGGACATGAGTGGCATACACTCCACACAAAGATCTAATCCAAGAGAACACAATTAGTTCCAGGCCATTGGTGGACCCAGTGTGCTTCCTGTTTCAATGCACGTTTCAATGATTCATTTGGCCGCAGGCCTTAGAATCTCTTGATGGACGCTTGGGAAATGCTGGCCGTGCCACACTCTCACAGACTCTGGGTCAGCATCCGCAAACAGCAACACATGGAGAGGTGGAAATGTGAGTGAAACCCTCTAAAAGGCTCTCAAAGATTGGTAGGGTATACCTTAGGTCTACCCCCACCCAGTAACAGTCACAAATGAAGGTTTATATGGATTCCCTACTAAAAATGGAATAATCCTGGTGGTGACTGTTACTGGGTGGGGGGGTAGTTCCAAGGTATACCCCTTGAAGCACCTGGTGATGTTGGAAAGGAGCTTCGCTTCCGTTTGGTTGGCCAGTTTTTTTTTTTTTCGTTTACCAATTGCTTCGTTCGGTTGGTTGGTTTTGAATTGGTCAATAGCTGACGGCAAGCAGCTCTCCTAGTTCCCAGTTGGATTCGATGAGAGTTTTGCCCATAGAATGGACGATGATTAACCTTGAGGACCGACCGGACCACAGTTGATGTTGTGATTGGACACTTGTGAAATGCAGCCGAATTGAAGATACAACCATTGGTCATATACCTACAATTGCAATCAACTTTAGACACGGTTCAATGAAATCCGTTGCTGCGGCTTGGGTGACATTCACAATTGCTGACATGTAGCTCCAATGTTTGTTGGTGACATGTATCGTTTTTTGTGAGGAAACTGAATGATCATACACCATACACTCTGAATTTCCACTTAAATGATATAGCTGCAGGGATTTTTTTGTTGACCAAGAATAGTTGTTGAGCCCTTTTCCCTTTGAAACACCTTTCAAAACCAGCAAGTTTTGGGAAGCTCTCAGGAGTTTTCGTGGAGGTGCACGTGCTCCAGAGGTTCTGGCGGCTTGTGGTCAATTAGGAGCTCAATTGGGTGGGCGCTTGGTGGCGTTGCTTCGCAAATGGTGCCTTTCTTGAGTTGGGTTCAGTTGGGTCGAGTGGATGTATTTTTTGTGTATTTCATTTTATTTCTGTATGTGTGTGTTTTTTGTTGAGTTATGTTGACTGTGGGAATTTTCATGTTGAGTTTTTCTTTCCTTTAATAGTCTCATAAATAAGCCTAGTTACAACGGTTGTGTCAACTATGAATTGATTATAGTGTCGGATCAGAGCTGATATTGTCGATAAATCCAACGAAACAGCGGGAGAGTCTCCCTCATGTTTGAGAAAGGATTTCTTTGTACATTTCAGGTGGTGCAGGATTTCTTCCATCAACAGCATGAATATAATATGAGTTTCATGAATATTCAAACACATAAATTAGTATTATATAGATACAGTAAATATTTGTGCTATCTAATATCTATAATCAATTGTACCAAGTCAAGGGTCCTTATATATAAACCAATATATAGACATCTGTGCCATCTACTTTTCAATTACTGTATTTGAAGGAAAATAAACCCGGATTGAAGATGGATTTGTTAGGATTATATTGCTAGTCTACCCATAGAATGGCCCCTATTCATATCATTTTTGATGTATTTTGAAGGAAAATCAACCATAAGACTAGGAATAATATAGGGGAAATCCCTTTCTGCAGGTGATTCAAGCAGTGACCTTTTCATCCCCTAACGTTGGGTTGGTCACCAACAACCTCTTGAAAGGCTTCACGTTTTCACCATCCCAAAAAGGTCACGGCTTGAATCAACCAGGCTTGGGATAATGGGTGTTTCCAAAAATCGTGGGTTTTTCCCCCCCCAAAATCATCCATTAAAAAATAGGGTTTTCCATGAAAAAAACCATCTATTTTGGGGGAAACGCCCTTATTTTTGGAAACACCCGTATGAAATCACCCCCTACTTAGGATGTAACCCGAAAATCACCCCTTCAAAAAGGAAAATCATCTTCCAAACCTCCAAACATTGGGTTCCATGTTAATTTTCTAGGGTGTATATCAAAACCCCGAGAGAGTTCCTGGAATCCACCACACCAGGTCTTCGGTGCCCGCCTCCCAAGCGCGACCGAATCGGCGGAGGGAGGTCACGAGCACGACGACTGGCACGAAGGTGAAGGAGTTGGACATGGGGTTAAAATTGTGGAGTTTTTTCGTTTCTGGGAAACAAGAACTGGGTGGTGGCAACTCAAATATTTTTTATCTTCACCCTGGAAAATTGGGGAAGATGAACCCATTTGCACCAATATTTTTCGAAAGGGGTTGAAACAACCAACTAGAAAAAGGTGACCAAGATTTCGGGAGGAAAAACACCGTTTTTCTTTTTCTTTTTCTGTCTGAGTTAAAGATAAAATTTGGGGTATGAGTATAAAAACCTTCAGCTCTTAGGTTTATAGTTAGTTGATTTCCAGACCTCGATTCTTTCATTTAGATTGTATATGTGAAATGGGAAAATACATGTGGGGGGGAAACACTTTTTTTCAGTCAGTGAATGGTTGTATATACTTGGTGATTCAAGTGGGTGGTTTGATCTTTTTATATCTTCGTGTCAGATTTTATCAAGTAATCTTGAAGTCTAACCGCGGTTTCCTTGGACTTTTTGTTCACCAAGCCGGCCACCGTGCCATCTGGATGCACAGGACCGGCCGAAAATGAAAGTGCCACGTGATGTGGATGGCTTGGATGATAGCATGCGGAGTAAATTTGTGGGTTCCTGGGTATGGGTTTTGGGATGGGGCAGGATGGAGATGCCAAGTTTTGTGAAGATGCCAGGATGATGTTTTTTTTTTCCTACCAAGTTGGATGATTGTTTATTTTTTAAATGAACGCCAAATCGAGGGGATCGAAAAGGTTCTTTTTGTTTTGGCGAAGTGACAGTGGAGTTCGGGGTCAGCTTTTCATTTACAGTATATCAGTTGCTTTTTGAAGTGCAGTTGTTTGGGTTTTTCAATTTCTTTAGGTTTTGAGAAGGAAACACCCCCCAAAACTAACGGCCGGAACCTGAAAATTACCCTCATTGGAAAAGGAAAAACATCGACCCAAAACCACCCATTTTTGGCTTCACCGTCAGATGCGAATGATGGGCTGCAGGGATTGGGCCAACAGCTTTTTTCAAATGGTTAAAAAGGGTGCTGGTTGATGGTTGATAGGTGGCTGGTGGATCCAGGTTTGCTTTCTTAAGCTTAAAAAAATCCATGAATTCACTGGACATTGTGGAGAAGTGAAACTCCCTGGAGGTATATACATCCCTAGGTGATTAGGAAGCATGGTCCACTATGGCTGGTTATCACTTATCATAATTTACGACCCCGCCTATTTCAGGTATCACAAGTTTTCTCATAGAGTTGTTGCATCAGGAACTGAACCAAGCCAGAAAAAACCCAACAACGATTTTTTTTGTGAAAACCACATGTTAGGGGCCAGCTGGAACCGTTTCTTAGGGGGTTCCACGAACTGTGAGCCGACAGAATGGTTCAGGTATTTTGATGCGGACGGTGTCGCAGACAGACAAAGCGTGCTTTGATGCTTGTGACTTGCTCTTTTCTTAGCTGGTGGTATCGTTTTTTTGTGTTTTCTTGTTTTGAATGCTGCCCGTTGTTGTTTAATTAAGGGGAAAAGGGGAAAGCAGTTTTCATGCATGAAAATCCATGAGTTTCCCAACATGTCAACCTCAAGGTCTGTAGGTTTACAGATCCCCAAACGGGCAGGTAGCAAGATCGAACGGGCGCTCTTCCAGAAGTGTGGCAAAGATCCCAAAGAATATCGTCGCAGAGCCAGAAGTTCCCTGGTCAGACCAGGATTTTATAGGTGGTGGCAACTCAAACCTTTTTTGAATTTTCGCCCTTACCTGCAGAGATGATCCAATTTGACTAATATTTTTCAAATGGGTCGAAACCACCAACTATATAGTGATTTTTGTTGATCACCGGAGAGGGGTGGAAAAGTGGGGTGCTTTTGGAGCAGGGAGGACCGTGTAGAAAGATGCGAATGATGCATCTTGACAAAACGACTATTGACAAAATGTAGATTGACCTAAATGGCAGGTTGGGCCTTCATGAATATAAACGTTGATGATGGGACCTGCAGCATTCTAACATGAAAACCCAACCCAAGCTGCATGGGGGACACCACCACCACCACCGACGACGACGACGACGGCAAAAGTCACATTTCCCTTATCTTCCTAAGCCATCAGAACGAATCGACCACTACTCAGTTGTAATCACCAAAGGTTTGAGCAGCAACTTGGGCTCCAGTGATGGACAACTCCTTCGCCAGGTGTGGGGAGGAGTGGGGTGAAAACGCACAGATTCTTTTCAGAATGGCATTTTTGTTTCTCCCTGTCTTTGTAAATATGAAAAAAAAGCAAGACTGTCCATTGTTCAATTTCATGTGTTTGCAGTGTTTGGGGCGAAGATACATGAATTGTTAGGAGGTTCATGGGCGGTCAACTCGGGCTGTTTCTCCATATTGTTGTGTTCATCCCAGGTGAAAGAAATCGCATGACTTTTTTTTCAGCATTTCAACACTCTATCGCTGTCCCATTTAGCAACATTCGTATCAAATTCCAGATCAAGGCATCCAAAGCAACAGCTTTATAACCCAGCTATGTATTTCGATTGAACTCCATCTCAAGCAACTAACATTATAAGTCTATATACCTATATAAAAATCAAACAAAACAATCAATACATCTGAACCAAAAAAATGGATGTTTCACAGGAACCGCCGTTTCCAACATTCAGGGAACAAAACAAAACGCCGCCTTGTTGCTGGTCCGAACCCCGCAGGTGTTGAGCGGGGCACTCCCCGCCGAACGCTTGGTGGCCCTGGAGGGAGAAGAGTTGGCATCTGAAGAGGTCAAGGACTGGGCAGACGGCTGGGCAAAAAACTGAGGGCTTGGAATCACGAAATTGAAATACTAGGTGGTGGTTTCAAATATTTTTTATTTTCACCGCTATTTCGGGAAGATTCCCATTTTGACTATTATTCCATTTTCCCATCATCCAACCTCAATTAGGATCTACTGTTGATGGAAGAAATCCTGCACCAGTTGATATGGAGAATCTACCATTATTTACAGGGTGTTATACATCTCAGGTGGTGCAGGATTTCTTCCATCAACAGTATGACCCCCCCCCCCCCAAAAAAAATGAAGTTTTTTTTTGATGAAATGTATATATATTATATCCATGCTAAACATGGTCGACGTTTTATGTGATGAGTATAAACTTTTTATAAACTTTAGTAATGATCCCTTCAGAATCCTGAGGTTGGTGATATCAATATATAAGTGTACCACATTTCTCTCCGCATTCAAACAAGGTCCCATAAATGTTAGCCGTGTCACCATACCTGGTAGCTATGATTTTTTTGAGTTTGATGGTGATCCTGACACTTCACAACAAAAGTATCCAAGTATTGATTACAAACAGAAAGGAATCGTGTTAGAAAACAAAAAAAACATGTGACATGGGTCATCTCTCAGCTCCCACGTTGGTCTCTTAGAAAAAAGCCTGTTAAACTCAGAGGTTGAGACTTCCCGTTGCAGGAGGCGCGGAAGGAGGAACGCGAGCGGTACTTCCGATCAGAGGCGCTACCAGAACGAACGGCTGGAACTTGGATTTTTGAGGGGTTTCCCAAAAGGAATCTCTGTTTTAAGGGGCGGATTTTGTAGGTTCTATGATGTTCAACATGTCAGTTGTTTGGTTTTTTGTCGATACTTTTAAATTTCAGTGTATGGAAAAAAGGGGGTTGTCAGTTTGGTGCCATGAGGTGTTTTTTTTGCTTTTCGCAGAGATTAGAAAAAAATGTCGGAGAACGAAGAGGCCTAGACCTAGTTTGTTTGTCAAAAAAGGAAGATCTTATTGAGAAGTGAAAACAAAAAATCCATCCAAACTCAACCAACAAAATCGATGGGCTCAAGATGTGGAGCCCCATTGGCTCCTGATTGGCTGGAGCGCTGGGGCGCCCTTCCCCCAAAGGGGGGGCGGCTAGCGCCACAGCTCCACCTTTCCGAGACCGAAGTCCTTTGTATAGCTGCAATGGTGACGCATGCAGCGAGTCAAATTCCAGCCGTTCCCACCTGGTTGTGGGGCGTTTTTTTGTGTGTGGCTTGGCCCAAAAATATCGAAAAAATGAAGGCGGTAGTTGGGGATCATTGGTTTGGATGATTTGTTTGGGATCTGAAAACATTAAGTCTTCCCTTGTTTCAAGGGATACTCCAAGTTCAATTTGGTGCATTGATTGATTTGCCACGCTGATCTTCCGTGAGAAAATCAGTCTTTAAATGGACCCTTCCGAATTTTAAGTTTTACAAAAAAATTGACTCTCCATACTTCGCAAATGAAGTCCCCAAGCTAGATGATGTTGTTTGTTGGTTTCCTTTCTGAATAAACACAGCGGGCTGAGATCCACTTCTGTGGGACCAAGGTACTATCAAACTGCTTGACTGCTTTGGGTCTGGTTACGCAAAAAATGGCGCACTTGCAGAACGAGAAGACCGGGAAGACAACTGGTCTTTTCAAAAGCAGGGAAGGGTGACATGATGCCTTGGGGGACCTATCCAGGATGCCAGTTTACCTTCCACTGTTAGAAGGGGGTGGAGGAACATCCCGAATGGCATGAACATCGAAAAGGTAGCTTTTTTTTAGGATCAAAGAGAAATACTTATGATCAAAAACAAACTGTCCTAGGATCAATGTCATGAAATTACCTTCCTGCTGTTTGAAGGGGGGTTTCGTTTGATTGCAAGGATTTTTTTGGGGAAACCACTGTTTCCTTCCGGAAAAATTCTGCTCACATTGAGTTTACTCCGCTGCAACTGTTATTGTTGATGTTGAGAGTTGATACCATTAAACCATCCCATGTCTACTACCATTTCGTGTGTTTTATCCCAGTGTCCAAAGTTTTGTTTGCTGTCCATGAACAACAGTATAAGCAAAAGGATCACCCAAAAGAATCGTGAAACAATTCCACAACTCAGAACTCCCAGATTTTTTCAGACTATAACTAGGTGGTGGTTTCAAACATTTCACTAATATTTCTCAGATGGGTGGCTCAACCACCAACCAGACAAACCTTCAGGAAAGGATTCAATTATCTTCGACAACCTTGGTGGATTGCTGGGATGTGTTCCTTTGTGCTGGGGCAAGCGGCCAATATCCCTGCCATGGCCTTTGCTCCACAAACGATGCTCAGTTGCCTAGGTGGTCTCTCTTTGGAACCTTGGCTCCTGTTTGGTCGGTAGCTACGGACTGGTGGACCTGAGGAGTGAAATGGGATCCCTATAAATGGAGTTATTGAGTCCCTACTTATAAAACTACTAGGGGCCCCACCTTGTAAGGTATGCCGTTTGAATCCATAGCTTTTCTGTCAGGGATATCCCTTGAAGGGTCTAAGCATCTGGTGATTTTTAATCTCTTTAAGGACCCGGACTCAAACAACTGGCAAAGAAAAAGATGAGATTCCAGGAATCACATTATTTTTGGTTTTCGGGGGGTAGAATTTTTGACCATCCGGGGGGGACCAGGATTTGGTGAATCAACTTCCCCAACATGAAACTCTTGGGGAGTTCTCCACCAGCAAGTCCGAAAACCAGTGGAATTTTCAGCTGTTGGAACTTCAACCCGGTTGGGTCAGGTCCAACAAAAACCAGTGCATATCAGTAGCTGAAACGCTCAGGAGATCAGAGGTGGAATAAGATTGCCCCGATCGAGGTTTCTTCCGCGGATGGTGAAAAGGCTGCGCTTGCAGTGCTGTGTTTCCCATTTTTAGCCACTGCAGGATTTTGTCGTATCAGCAAAACCCAAGTCTGTTCCCTTTTGCTTTTGAACATTTCCAGGGATTTTTTAGCAACAGTCATTAAGCCCACCTGTGCGTGGTGAAAGCAGTAACCTATCATTCCAGCAACCCAAAAAAGGTGGTCAGATTTCTATGAAGCAAAAGAACTCACAGACAAACACGGACAAAGCAGGAAGCTTCCCGTTTCGCTTTCTCCCAACACAACGGGAGAACTCACATAGCCCACACTAAGGAAAGCCAAAAAAAAGTTCTTTCCAGCTACCAATTGGTGTTTTTGTTTGGTTCCCAGAAATGTAGCCAACACATATCTCTATGACCTTGTGCTATATCCCAATTTTTCTTTTTTCCCTTCCATCCCAACTCCAAGAGTTTTTTTGGAGTTGACACTAAGATGTTAGCAAAAGGTCCTTTGCTTGTTATCTGAGTTCAAAGGGAAGGACCTCTTCAGAGTTGCCAAAAATCAGGTGTTTAACTCCACCTATGCGCACCTCTTGCTGGGCGAACGTTTGAAATGGACAGAAGTGGTGGTGATGTCTGCTATGGTTGTTGGTGCTGTGCTGGTAGTAAGTGTCACACCTGTTTCCACTGCCAAGAAGGTCAGGGGTCGGGAGTGATGGGGGGCCCAGTGGGAGTAGTTCTAAAAGTACTGGAGTTTTTAACAAATGGCAACTTTTTTGGTACAGATTTTAACCATTTCAAGCTCTAAAAATGACCTTTTCGTAGAGAACTGGCATTTCTTTTGTGTGTTTTTTCTGAATTTTGCCATGGATGGATGAAGAAAACTCGACAGAAAAGCTCCCAAGAAAAAACCGAGGCTTGCGGATCCTCCCTCTTTTTAAAAGGATTTTCTTAGGGTTGCATCAATCCCCTAGAATAATGACCACAGGCACCAAAGAGGTTTTTTTGTTTGGTATTTCTCCCCCCAACAAAAAGAACAGGCCATTCTTTTTTGTTTGGTATTTCTCCCCCAACGAAAACAAAAACACCCAGCCACTTTATGCCCTCTTATGCTTTCGTTTTTTTGCCAAAAAACCCTCCCATTTTTTTTTTCGGATTTTTTCCTCTTCAGAATTTTCTTCCGCTTCTCCAGATCTATGCAAATCAAATCTTTGCCTCAATTCTGAAGCCCGCCTTTCTCATCACTGCTGCGGGAGTGGGAATGACATTAATCGCACTGAAGATCTTATCGAAGCACCCTGGATACCGATTTTGGGCGAAACCGAAACATCTAAAAAGAAAAACTTTGCTTGACATGGAAGGAACTGCAGGGAACTGCGGGGAAAATGGGGTGTGGGGGGGAGGTTGAGGGATTTGGTATTTGGAAATGAGTTTTCTGTTGTGTCAAAAAAATTGCAAATAAAACACCGTGTATTTCAAGGTATCTAGAATTGATGTAGGATACTACGGTATTTTACTTGTTCAGGCAATAGAGGTTAGTGATGATTATAGAATTTCTGTAGAAATATACCATCCAAACAATCATATTCTTGGCGGATAGTTAAGTGACCCTTTCAATTGTTAGGTGACCTCAAACTAGGGGATAAAAAGGTCACTTTGAATCACCTGGTTTAGATGGTGTTTTTTAATTGTTCTTATTTTGACCCCTAGTTTCTTTTGGATACTGAGCTGATTCATCCTTTTCACTAACTAGTGCCTGTACTGACAACGTGTCAACAGCATTTTGGTGGTTCTGTTGGCTATACTCATCCTGGACTTGTTGGATGACTCTGCCTTTAAGCGGACGAACGCCTGTGACAAGACTTTCAAGATAATTGCAGGAAGTTTCATTCCCTGGGCACTTAGTATTGGGAGTGTCGAAGTTTAGCAGCAACAGCAATCGCAATAACCAAAAATGAAGTTGAAGAAGAAGAAGAAGAAGGAGAAAAAGGAAAAAGAAGAAGAACAAGAGTAACAAGAGCATCTACGATTCCTTATTGCCCTCCTTTTTTTTCTCCTTGAAGATGACTTGATTTGAACTGCATCTGATGAGGTTTCGTCCTCAGCCGCTGAAGATTGTCTTTCTGGGTCTCACCTGCGCAGCGACGGGCAGTTACTCCATGACTTTCTTCAAATGTGGAGCCGAAGTGGTTAGTTCCACCTCCAGCACCTTGACCAAACATATCGAAAAAAGTGTCAGAGAATGGAGGGCCCTCTGAATTTTCGAAGGGAAGAGGGAAGGAAAAAAAACGGCACTGTGAATTCATAGGTTTTTTTTGTTGTAAAAGTTTCTCTTGTTTTACTGTAAAGTTTCATGGGTTGGCTTCCCCGATAGTCTTGAGCCATGCCCGCCGTGTCCGCCAAAAAATGACCATACCCAAGCCGCGGCCCCCCGGGAAACTTCGGTGGAAATGGCAAGATAACCAAGCGAATGTGGGTGGAAATGATACTGTTGATGGTTCAGAAATCCGGCCAACCACCTGTTATCTATGAAACCCTATGAAAAATGGATAACCCACCTATTAACTGGTGCAGGATTTCTTCCATCAACAGTATGAAATCATAAATCAGTTATATGTTGATCAACAAAACTGAGTTAAACGTATTTGGCAATCAAATTTTCGGTTGACTGACACCATGGATGGATGTATATATGTATATATCTATCATATATCCATCTCCGTTTTAGTGCCATGAATCATGAAATTCTGCAATTGAGAAGTCCTTTTCCATCCTTTCCTCGGTGTTTTCCCCCTCCCCCATCCCCTCGATGGTCCTGGTGATTCATGGTCGGGGTGAAACCACCACCACCGTTTCGCATTCGGGAAAAAAGAGGCGTGGAACCAAAAAATAAGCCAACAACAATTGGGAGGGAATCAAACTTGATTTTAATAAATGGAGGTTGGTGTTGATTTTTTGAGAGGGATTTGACCTTTTAACAATAATAGGTGCATGAAGTTTTTTGGGGGGTTGGTGTCATATAACGAGCTATACAAACCCTGCATGGTTTGAGGTTGGTGTCATGTTTTCACAAAATGACGTCCCCCCGAAAAAAAAGAGAAAACGCACACAACACCCAAACAAGTCCGAGAAAACCCACAGAAAAAAGATCCCAAAAAGACTCCCATTTTTTCAAGCCATTTTTTTGAGTCGGCCAAAATTTCTCCCCCCAAAACTCCGGGGTGTCCCATTGTGTGAATGGAAAAAGCAGCCTCCCTGTTGAAACTCCCCGAAGGATGGTGGTTGAATCTGGAACTCTATGTCTTGGCTGTGGTGGCTTTGGGCCGCTTGGATGGATGTATATTGAGATTTAGTGGGTGGGTGGAGAATCGAGTCCTGAAGAACATGGATATGAGGTTTCTAATGGATAGTTAGTTTGCAGTACATATCTATATATATATATAACGTATATATTTTCAGTACCGATGGTATATGATAGATATATATATATATACACATATGTATACTAGCATCTTTTTTATGCATGAACGGAAAAGATGTGCTGCTAGTATTCATATTTCGATTCGAGCTACTGGTACACACTTTCCGAAACAGTTCGATCTAATGTCCGAAACTGGAGTTGCTTCGAGTTGAAAGGATCAGTCGATTGGATCAGGATGTGGGTTTTTGGTATGCGGACATGTCTTTTTTATATGAATTAACGTTTTTTTTGCTGTTGGTCCAAAGAAGGAGTACAACATGGTGATCCAATCAATGATGATGTTTTCCTGGGTAGGTGGGTGGGGAATAAGAGAAATGATGACGCTGACGATGAATGCTTAGACTCAAAAAGTTGCACAGCAATTTCTTCCCCGCAGAAATTGTTCGACGTTTTTGTAAAAAAAGAAACATTACCACCTGCCCCATTTTGGGTTGGGTGGTGATACCAAAAACATATCCATGACGCTCCCCGTCCTGAGGAATCGTCGTTATCCAGATCACCAGCATGAATCAAGGTTTGAGACATGGAGTCTTGACTATGGTCAAACGGATGGGGCCACAACCTGGGCAAAAGACCAGGGGGGAGGGAAGGTTGCCTAGGTTGAAACCAGGGAAAAAACAGGATGTAACCAGGACCATGCCGAAGAATTTTGGTGGATGAAGGGAGGACATAATTTCTTTGCTTGGTGGAAATGGTACCACCACCCCACCTTTTTGTCTCAAACTGCTCCAAAATCAATAGCAAGAAGAGTGGATGGGCAAACTGCCAGACGCAGGGTTTTTGGAACTCCCAAAATTTCCAGAAGTTCGCAATGTTTGGACATGCATTCTGGCACTTCTGAACTGCACGGAAGATCAAAGGGGTCGATAGAGGCAGCAAATGGTATTTTTGGACATTGGATGGTCATCCCATGTAGGAATTGGTTAGGAACTGGCATTCCAAGCCATTCATATTCCTGAACTAACTCTACTCAGAAGAGTTAAGAACTCCCACCTGCTAGTGTAAGGGGGATGACTATCAAAGTAGGGTAACTCAATCAGATCATCCAACCTCAATCAGGATCTATTGTTGATGGCAACCAGAAATCCGGGATCAACTCACCAGTTGATATGGTAAACTGGTAAATTATCCCATTATTTACAGGGTTTCATAGATAACAGGTGGTTTTCTCGCCAGAGTTCTGAACCATCAACGACCTATGTCTACATTCAGACATCACTAGGCCCTGATGGTTACCCTGGCCTTAAGGTGATGTGGTCATTGTGATTCCCACCTTTTTTGCCTTAGGGGTGCTGTTTAGCCTTGTTCAGGCGGGGTGGTGTTTTGGCAATCGAAAAAAAAAAGTTTTCGTGAGGTGATTTTGTTGTTGTTTTTCGAGGTGGAAAACACAGAATGTGGTGAGTTTTTTTTTGGTTTGGGCATGAAACAGGGAAAATTGTGGAAACGAAGGGCAACTTTTCGTGTTTTCGATGCTGGGTGAAGATGGATGACTTTGAAAAATTTGAATGAACGTACTGTACATGTTTTTTCATCATAAAACGGTGACATTTTATACTCAAAACCTTGGATCTCTCATGTGACATTGACATTCATTTGTTGCTGCAGAAGACTGGGCACCATATCACTACAAGATGGGCTCCGACCAGCTATGAATGGGGTCATCGAGCCCCTATCATAAATAGCTTTATATATCAGATGGGGTAACTGACGTGTTTTTCACCCCTATGAGTGGGGAGTTGTGGGGGCTTCTAACTTATAACTGGTGACTTTTTTCGGCCCACTTGTGTATTGTTTCAACCCACGAGCCGCAAGTTTTTTGCTCACTGACCGCCGGGGTAGCGGGAGCTAACCGTCGTTAACTGCAGGCACAGCTGGCTTTTGGTGAACTGAATGACCTTCACGGGGCGGCAAATATTGCGTTGTTTGTGTCTGGTGTGTTTCTGGTCTCTTGGAAAACACGAGAAAAAATTGGGGCAGGGTCCCAAGAAAATGGGCCAAAATGGGTTGGTTGATGAGCTTGTTGATCTATGTTCTTGGTTGAATTTTTGCTTGTGTGTGTTTACAGCTGGAGGTTCTTTGAGTCTTTCTAGAAATTGATCGGAGACGTGTCTAACGGGAGATTGGTCGAGGCCAGTTGGACGAGAGTGTGTTTTTTTTTTGACTTTGAATGGGTTGAACATGAGGAACAGTTTTTCTTAACTTTTCATTGAATGGTGAAATTCAGCAGGTATGGATGCAAGACTGCCAAATCTATGATTTTCCGGGGCTACCTGGTAGATACCATGCAGTCTCGTGAAGTTTGAAGTTGAAGACCCAAGTCATCCCTTTGATGCTACTCCCCCAAGAAGTTTAACAGCTCTGGAAAATGATGATTGGAAGACGATGGCTGCCTTTTTGGGGCCAGAGGACTTGGCACCTTTTCTTGCTTCGAAGATCCAGAATTGCAAAAAAACGGGTGCTTCGTTGTTGAGGTGATTGGTAGCACTGTTGCCCTCTTGATGCTTCACAGTGACGACAACGAGGACGCGCCCTTACCCACAGACTCTGAACAGGCCGTTTTGAAAACAATAACTCCTAGGTTGTGAGTTTTTGTTCTGACGAAAAAACACCTCCGAGTTTGGACCTTGGAGTTGAGAAAAGGTCCAGTTTGTAGAAACAGGAAACCAATTTTTGGCAAGATATCCTTGCTGTTTTTTTTTGAGGGATTTTTGAAGAAATGATTCCCTTGGCAGAAACTTGGGCAAAAAACATGGGATAAAAAGGCCATAGGCCCCCCCAGTGAAAGTCACATCCACCAACCCGAGGGTCACTCCACCAACCATGTGATTCAAAACTCCACATTGACATGTATTTATATAATATAAGTCACTTATAGTTTACAGTATACACTTAGAAAAAGAAACCTTTTTTTTCACACACCTAGAATCTAGAACCCACAAATTGGGGCCCCTTAATTTTGAATTGGAAATTTTCGGCCCCGGCTGTTGTTTTGGGAGGGATAAAATTCGACCTTCCAACAAGTAGCGGGCTTTGGCACCTGCCAGGTGCCGTTGCTGCATCGCGACCATAGCAGTGAACCCACCTTGAAACGTGATCCTTGGTGACCAGAGGTTGGAGGAAGGGCCTTAGAGGTCGATGGTTAGCAAGATTTCGGCCCTCTGATCGCCGAAATCGTTGCCTGTTGGATGGTGCAGAAATCCGAACAAAAAAACCAACCTTTTGGGATGTATAAAAAACCTGGTAAATTCATGGGATAAACGACTTACAGTACCTCAACTGGTGCAGGAATTGTTCCATCAAACAGTATGAATGGAGTTATTTTGAACCCCTATGCGTGGGCCGAAAATAACATGTTTTTTTTTATGTGTGGTTATAACTCCGAAAAAGTGGAGTTGCGGAGGGTCCTACTTATAATTAACTGGTTTTCTGGGGGGCCCAATGTGTACCACCAGTTTTTCACACTTCCCAGAAGTTTCCCCCAGATTTTTTCACGGATTTTGCTTCTTCCAAGAGGTGGTCAGCATACAATTTCAGCTTTGGAACCTTGAGAACCTCCAAGGTTCAAGGGCCTTATGGGCAGCCCCAAGTTCCGTTCAGCATCAAGAAACCACCCTTCTGACCTCAGGTTGTATTATTTTGTTGGAAAGTTACACCCACAGATCTGAAGCAAACCACTTGAGAAACAATCCGAAGAAGTCGTTAGGCGTTATATAGTTAGCCCCTAAAGGGCATGATCATGTCAACCGGACTTCCTGAGCAATCATCGTTTTCATTGCTGATTTCCCCTCCTGCCAAGGATCATTGGAGTGTCACCTCCTTAAGTCCTTTGGGAATGCCACGCGGCAGTGTGGATAACATTCATGAGCTAAGCCTCATTTCGGTGACGGGCCCCATGGGTGTCGCTTGAGATGGATTGCAAAAAAAAGAAATTCAGCAGAGACACCTTGGCAAAGTAGCCTCTAGGGAACTAACATATCCCATCAAAAATCATGTTTGAAGATGATCTTCCTTTTCCCAAGGTGGGATATGTTAATTCCCTGGAGGGTATGCAGGTGTTTTTGTTGGGACCAATGTAACATCGTGGCAAAAAAGTCGGAAAAAAACACGTTGCACCTGGGGACCCGGAAAAGAGTGAAGGAAACGGTGAAGTCTTTGGACCAAAAACCAGGACTTTTTGGTTGTTACCCTGAGGTTCTCATCACCAAAAAAAGGGGGAATGCTGAGCATCTTTGCTAATAAACCTCCGTAAGCTACGGACTCCGGACACGGTGTTTTTGGGGAAAGAATGGATCCTTGAGTTTTTTTGTTTCCGCCCGCTTGGGAGGCCGAAATTTTGCTACCACAAAAAAAAATCCTGGAGATGGGTCCCATCACTTCATTTCAATTTCAGATGTTTTTTGTTTTCAAACTGCGGATTTTGTTTGGGCAGATTCTTTTTCTAGCCCAATTTTCGGTCATGAAATTGAAACAAAGATCTTGAAGAAAGGATCACAGCCTCATGAGCAACTCATAAGGTTTGGCATTGGCATCAGCGTATCTTGGTAACCTGTATGAACATCTTGGTGAATTCAGTGGTATTTGCACTTCAAGTGGTGGATGTTTTTTTTTAATCCAACGCTTGGAGCCCGGGTCCACTCCTATGCCGAAAAATGATAATGCACAAAAAAAAAGTTCACGGACGGACATCTTAGAGTTCGAGTCTCAAGAATTTAGACACGAAAAATCATCCTATTTATGTATCATATGGGGGGTTCCAAAAATAAGGGCACCCCCAAATCATCCATTTTAATACGGTTTTCCATTATAAACCATCCATTTTGGGGTATATACCCCTTTTTTTGGAAACACCCATATCATATGTCATAATTATATCATATGCCCCTTCCTAGAACTGGTTCACAGTGGATCGTGAAGATGACTAGGTTGCCCGTCATAAAGATGAATCGATTATTTATCCCTGTTACAGGGTTAAGGCATGTTGCCTGAAAAATAGTGCTTGGAAGATTAATTCCTTTCCTTTCAGAATTGGCCCCCCTTTTCAGGGGACATTCGTTCGTTTTTACGGTGGTGTGCTTCCAGATATACTGTTGATGGAAGAAATCCTGCACCAGTTGATAGGTAGTTTATCCCATTATTTGCAAGGTTCTATACATCCCCCCGGGCTGTTTTTTTCGGAGTTCTGAACCATCAACAGGTATCAACTAATTGGTTATTACGCTTTTATTTTTCTGGGGGGGTGGGGGTTTACGTTGGGGGGGGGTAGGTTTGACCAGCCACAACTTCATCTCCCCAAAAAGTCTGCACCAAAAATCGAGAGGTGCATTTGAAGGTGGCGCCTCCCAAGCGCAAGAGAGATTTGTATCACGTGGCGGAGGCTGGCCTTCGGTGGGGTTGCCCTGGGTGATGTGGGAAACTCAACCAATGTTGACCTGGGTGATGTTGCTCATAGGGGATGAACAACTACCCAGTTATATGGGTGTTTCCAAAAAATGGGTTGGGCCCCCAAAAATGGATGGTTTATATATAGTGGAAAACGTTATTCAAATGGATGATTTGGGGGGAAAACCCACTATTTTCGGAAACACCCATATGAAGGGATTATATCATAAGTCATTATAGAAAATCCCTATAAACCAACCAGCATGAAATGGCAACGGACCTGAAAAAAAAACGTTTGCCGTTTGCCCCAAAAATTCCACGGATCGCGTGAAAGAGATGTTTTGGGAATGCGAAAAAAAAACGGTTCCAGTTTTAGGCCCGTTTTAGGTGTTTCTGACCGATCAAGATTTTTGGATCATTTTAAAGCTCCACACCTTGTAGTTTGATACATGGGTGATTCCTCACCACCTACCATGGGAACCGAGAACCTGCAATTTTTAAGGGTTGTAACCCATATTTTTCGGCCTTAAGACCCTTCATTTTTGAAAGGTACTTGATATCACAAATATCTGAATTCACCAGTCTTTGAAGCCTGGAAGCTGTTAGATCAAAGGACAACAAACAAAATTCAGGAAGACAATGTTATCATCCTCAACATCAACATCATTTCTTGGGAACCAACCAACAATTGTTGTTTTTTTCCATGTTGGTTGGTGATTTGTCTTGTTTCAGGGTAAATAATTTTCATGAATCCAGAAGAAGGAATGAACAAAAAAACCACTTCATCCAAAAGCTTCAACCCCAAAAAGATGTCTCCCCTCTATGAATCACCTGGGTGGTGGTTTCATCCATATTTTTGGAAGTTTCACCCCAAATTTGGGGAAGATGAACCCATTTTGATAAGCATATTTTTCAAAGGGGTTGGTTCAACTAGTACAACTAGAAAACCCCAAAACCCACATGACTCCTAAAACCCCCCATTCCCTACCAATAAGTGGGGCCCATGCATATGGGGGTTGGTTCAACCACCAACCTAGAAATCTGAGAATCTCCCAAGCAAACCGCCCCTTCCTGCAGGATCTTCCACGGGAGGAGCGACCGGCCAAGACGCCCAAGACGCCCAAGACGCCCACGACGAGTTCCGCGGAGAACGAGGATGCCCAATTGGCCCGTGCGTTGGCGGCGGCGGATGCGGAGTGGCTTGCCCGACCTCACCCCATACCGATGTCTCCCAAAGGGTGGTGAAAAGTAAGGGATTTTTGGGACCCGTAAAATTTCAGGGAACTCTAGGGGTGGTGAAATATGATTCTCCATTTGGTTCAGAAAGGTGGTCTTTGAAGAATTTTCTATCAAAACAATTTTTTGAATGCATCGGAGGGGACCATTTTTTTCAACTATATAACTGTTGTTTTTTTTTTCTCCAAGTGAAAAGAGATATGTTTTTTTTTTCTGCTTATTAGGTGATGCCCTCACCTTCTGGGAAAAGCCCCATCCTTTTCTGATGAATTCTTCTTTTTGGGTAGCAATCCTCGGCCATCTCATGGAGGATTCTGAGCAAACCATGGCCTTCCAAAAGGACACTCTTGCCTTGGTGGCATATGACCCTCCAATGAAGACAATGTATACCTGATGTAAGTGGTGTATAGTGCATATTTGCGTGATTATGTATGATTATATACATAATAGTCCTTATATATTCTACATGATATATTATCATACATATACAAATATACACACAATGAAATATGCCTTAACCCTGTATTCCCAGAAGCCTTCAGAAAATCATCCATCGACTTTTTTTTTTTCAAAAAGGTCACTGTCCAGTTCCAGCGATTCAGAGTCGGACTCCGGGTCCGAGTCCGACTCCGAGTCCGACTCCAGCGAGGTGCCATATTTTGGGAGTCCCATTAAGTGGTGGGTTGGTTTTTGCAGGGGTCATTAAACGCCACCTATGTTTTTGGGGATCATTTCCAATGCGAACGTATGGTAACTTGCAGGGATTTCCATTTTGTAATCGTGCATTGTTCGGGTTTTTTGGTACTATTTCCAGACCCTTTAGTAAAGGGAATTTGTAATGGTTACACGTGGATACGAAAACTTAGCAGATTTTTTTAAAGGAGTTGCCTTTCAAAAAAAACAATGTTAAATTCTTGGTATCTATGTGAACATTTCCAGGGTGTATATTTTTTTCCACCAAAATGGGTTGTTTGCATGTTTTTAACGTTTTTATTTAATGGGGCTATACTGAAAACCTAACAGCCACAAACAAAGAGCTCAAGCAGCCTGAAAATTGGCCGCGGAATTGGCAAAACAAAATAGCACAACATGTTTCAGGAGTGATGTTATGTCAGAAGGGCTCGAAAGATCCCACCATAAAGATTTGTTATTAACATGTCTGACAACTCAGAACAACATGGTGTCTTCTAACTTTTTCATCATGATAATGCTGTTTTCTCCTTCTCCTCCTCCTCCTCCTGCTCATCATCATCATCATCATCATCATCATCATCATCATCATCATCATCATCATCATCATCATCATCATCATCATCATCATCATCATCATCATCATGGCTCCACTTCTCCCAATGATGCGAAGATGAGAGTGAAGGATGATCGCTTCCCCTTACCCATTGAACATCAGCTGCACCTATATGAGATCAATTTCACATGACCAGTCACGCCATAACTCACTTGGGTGATATGGTTGATGGCAGCCCAAATCCTGACCGAAACGATGTACACAAACATCAATACTCTTGACAAATGAACGGCTGGAACCTAAGAATCACACCTTCTTTTTGAAAGGAAAAACATCATCTTCCAAAAGTCATCTTGATTTTTTTCCACCCAAAAACCTAATGGCTGGAAGCCGTAAAAAATGACTTCTTTGGTTGAAGAGGAGTAAACCATCATTTTCTAAACCCATCCATTTTGGGGTGCCGTCAATGGCCTCCAGGGTGTGAGAGGCTACTCCAGGTAGATTTTACCACCAGAAAAACACGTTTTTTGGTTGGAGCGTTTGAAAGTTCCAGGCTCGAAAAATCAGCAAAAAAGATGGTGAAAACCACTAACCACATTCAAAAGACTGTTTTTTTTTTTGTGGTGTTACTTAAAGGGTTTGAGAAAAAGGTCCCAAGATATCTATATGGGTGTTTCCAAAAAATAGGGGTATATACCCCAAAATGGATGGTGAAAATAATGGAAAACCCTCTTTTTTAATGGATGATTTGGGGGAAAACCCCACTATTTTCGGAAACATCCATATGTAAAGTTATATCTACATACTTTCCTGGAACCCCAAACAACCATTTATAAATGGTTGTTTCAATTGGATGATTCCAAGTCTTTATATAGAAAATGGTTGTTTCACCAAACATCCATTGATAAATGGTTGTTTGGGGTTCCAGGTTGCAATATAGACATAGACTTTTCACCCCCCCCAATGGCGCCGCCCATGCGCCAGGAGAGCGTGTGGGAGACGGACTTCGGCCTCTTGCCCTTTGTCACTGACGAGGTTACAGGCCGACAAAAATCACGGCTTGGTACCAGTGGTGGTCCCCCCAAAAAATTGGTGGCTGAAACATCACTACTGTCGGTGGAAGAAATCCGGCTCAACCAGTTGAGGTTGGTAGTTTATCCCATGATTTCTCCCAGGTGATTGTTTTGGGATTTCTTCCATCAACAGTAGCAAAAAAAGGATAATTCTTACTGGTTTTGTGTTGGGATTTCTTCCATCTTGTGCTCAATTTAAGTAGCTATTGCAGCTATTGTTATCTACAGGGCTTGACTCAAGTCTTTTCACTTTCGGGATACCGGGATATGGGTGTTTCCAAAAATAGTGGTACCCCAAAAATGGATGGTGAAAATAATGGAGAAAACCCTATTTTTCAATGGATGATTTGGGGGGAAAACCCACTATTCTTTGGAAACCATCCATATCGCTTCCAACCGGAAATTTCAAGGCACTGGAGCCAAGAATGCGACGTCTTCGAGTTCTGCGGTGCCAGAGGCACTTGAAACCATTGGGGGTTGTGGTTGCCTCAGTTGTATTTAAACAGGGCTCATTGGAATGATTACCCATTACTGTTGGGGGCATCCCAAAACTTCATACTAAAAAATTGTGTTGAAAAAGTTCATTTTTTTGGAGGGAATTTTCCCTTGGGAATTTTGGTGCATGAAGTTTGGGTTTTTGCCTTTTTGGTGTCATATTTCATGACCTTTGTTTAATCAGGGGAATCCTTGAACGTGGGATCAATTTGATTCAGCTCGAGGAAAAAATGCTACCCAAAAAATTGACCGCTTGATGGCTGTCTGTTGTCACAACATCCGGGGGGTGATCGCCATGTCTTTCCAACCCAACAAAGGTTTGGGGACACTTTTTTTTTGGTTGGAAAACGGAGAGCCAGTTGGGATTTTAGGACCTTTAACTTTGTCAAACTATCCAGAAATCTCATCTTTTTAACTTTTCAGTTGCAGACTTGGAACATGTTAACATGCTTTTTTTGTTTTTTTTCCTGAAGCAAAAAAACACGAAAAGATGTAGAGTCGATGGAAGACTTATTCAGCAAAGGGGCTTGCCCTGCATGGGGACCCATCATACCCATGACAGGTGGCATCATCGAGCTCTTCAGTGACTCGGCTAAGATACCAACCAACCTGATGGTCAGATCTACTCAGGATGTCTATTACTTGCCTGAGATTCCGGGTTTGAAGGTCCAAGGCAACAATGAAAATCAATGGCTTTCAGCTAAAAAAAGTCGGGGTAGTTAGTAATGATAGATGCATGATCATTTTTTTTTGGGAACACTAAAAACTGTGAAGTGATACACTCCAGGAAAGTAACATAGTATGGAAAAGGGACCCTTTGAATATGCATTTCACTACTGAAAATTGAGATTTGCCCAGGAAGCTTCCGAAAACACCACAAGCTCAATGATCCAGTGGGTTTGTCTTTGAGGATCATCTTAACTACTAAGTTACTAAGTGTTGATTAGTGTCCAATTCCCACATATTGGCAGCTTAATCTGAACCACATTTCTTAAAAAAATCACACTATATTTATTGATTTTGGAGACCTCCTCCTGAACAAAAGTTTCAGAGCTAACTTATTTGCTACAAGATGGACCCCTACCAGTGATAAATTGGGCTTATAACTTATAACCTCCCAACAAAATGGCCTTAGAAATGTTTATTATTTTAAAAACTAACGTTATAAGTTACAAACTACCCGAGTTGTGAGGGTCTATTCTCCATCTCAATCTGATAACTGCTGGTCACCTTAAGGTGGAACCAACTTGCTATGTCTTCACCCCCCCAGGTTCCACCAGCACCACGGCCAGCTGCGACAGTGGATGCCTTGGCAACGTTGCGTGGCATGGGCTTTGAGGAATTGGTGGCATCTGCGAGCTTACAGGCTGCAGGCGGGGGGGATGGTTGGTTGGGTTGGGTGGAAGGCTTGGGGGTACTTGTTCTCGGATCGTCCCAACAACCCTCCCGAAGTTTTAACACAGTTCGCGAATGAAAAATAAGCCATTTTCAAAAGGAAAGGATCATCTTCCAACTTCCAACCACCATTTTTCGGGGGCGAGCTGTTAAACCTTCGGGGGTGTAAGTGGTGAATAACCAGGGTGAGGTCGGTTTCGTGGGACCCCTAAGGATCGGGGTTGTGGGACCCCTTATAAATGGCCTTATAAATGGCTTGCAAACTGGGGTTACTAACCACTTACCGACTGGGATGATCCTCCAAGTAAGTTGAAGTTTTGTTTTTGGTTTGTTAAAAAAATGCCGCACACCAGAATTTGCAAGTTTTTTTTGGGGGGGTGTTCAAACAAGGGAGGGTTTGGTGAAACAAATCCTGTGTTTTTGGTCGGACGGGAATGGAAGTTTCAGTTAGGAAGAGAAGTATGTATATATTTTGTTTTCCGTTTTGGACATCATTTGATGTACTATAATACCTCCAGGTAAGGCTCCCCTCAAAAATTGCAAATTTCCGACTGTGGAACCAGCTTTCCTCGAACTTTGCATGTTGTGAAGTGTCCCCAAAAAAATCGGACACCCCCAAAAACTACCCTCCGGTAAACTAACATGGCGATTGCTGGAAAATGGACCTGGATTGAAGATGGAAAATTCCCTATTGTTTTAAATGGGGGATTTTCCATTGCAATCGCCATGTTAGTTTACTGGGAGGTTATTAAAACTGTTCATTTGGTTGGTGGTTTCAAATGTTTTTATTTTGACCCTGAACCCTGGGGAAATGATCCAATTTGACGAGCATATTTTTCAAATGGGTTGAAACCACCAACCAGTTCATGGTTTTCCACAATTTGGATGAAGTTTCACCTCCCCCAAAACCACGAAGCAGAGGTGGAAACCTCGAGAAGGCAATCCTTATGCTGACCTGACGCACCCGAAGGGTGGTAGAGGTTGAGGAATGAGGGACACTGGACGCAGCAGCCAAATGCTCCAAGTCTGAAGTGGCAAAGGGCCTTTTTGTAGCCTCAAAAATGTGCTTTCGGTGTGCAACATGGAATCTTTTTTAGATAATACAAAAAGAGAAAATACGAAAATATAAAACACACGTAGTTCTATGTGCTATTCATACAATATATAATATATTTGCATAATATATAGTAGTTTTATCGGATATAATACTTATACAATATTCATTCAATTTGCAATGTTTATAAAAGTATTTGTATAATCAACAAATAACATATTTTTTTATATATTTATGAAATGAAGTGCACATGGCACCTTGAAACAAAAGCACCCTTCAAGTAGCCCTCCCACAAGATGGAGAAATTGGCTGCGCTTCGAGGTCTCTGATTTTTTTAGTTTTTTGGAACGACGACGCCAAGATGAACCTCGAATAGCAAAACTGAAAGTGTTTTCAGCCGGGGGATTCTTTGATGAAGCAAGAGGTTGAAAAAGATTGAAGAACAACACTTGCAAGAAATGACGTCAGGAATTCGAGAAGAATCAATAATTATATTCCGTTTATCATCTTCAAATATATTATTTGGATAACTTCCATTGAACATTCTTGCTTGATTTCGTGGATGTTGGATCAATCCATAACCAGTATCTACTCAAAAATTGGGTTCGTTTTGGGAGGATGGCTTGATTTGAAAAAAACATCCAGATGGGTGAAATAGAGTTGGATTTATTTTCTGGCTCACCAGTGGGGAGGGTTAAACATATTGTAATTGTTAAATTTTGATTGGGATTTAGTTTCTCCCTGCAACGAAAAGTCCGCTTTCAAAAGGAAATGAATCATCTTCCAGTCCCATTGCTTTTCAGGAGCGAAAATTGGAGTTTCAGGGAGGCTACTGTAGTAGTCTTTGAACCATAAAATGATATAAACTGATGCTGGCAGGATTATTTTTGTCTATCACCAGAGAAGTGGTAAATCCTTTCAGTCATCCTTCTTTTGGGGACGATCCAACAATAGAAAGAATCTGTGGGATTTGTTGAGTTATGTGGGCTCAAATTAAGTTGTATTTTTTGAGGTTGGTATCATTTGAATGCCATGTGTAACTTGAGGAAACGTCCTTGAAACCACCTGCTACGGGCTCTTTGGGGTTTTGCAGCTCGCTGGAATCGTTGAATCGTGTGGGAAATCTGACCTTTCAATCGAAAGGGTGTCCCAAACTAAAAGGGTGTTTCCTTAAATGGTGGCACCCCCAAAACACCTCAAAATGATCATTTTTAGTAGGAAAACCCCATGGTTGCTGGGTACCACCATTTAAGGAAACACCCAAAAGGTCAGAGAATCGTGAAGGCTCATTTTGTTTGGCAAATCCTTTACTGTGCACTGTTCGAAAACGAAAGGAAGTGACACACGATGCCCATGATGCAGGAGTTTGTTGATTCTCCTCTGTGCTGTTTTCATAGGGCTTTTCAAGGAAAAATGCCACAAACACATTTCTGGAAGATAAACGTTCATTTTTTGATGGTCATCGACTCCAATAAAAAGAGATTGCGGTGCATAGGAAATTTTCCATCTTTCGACTTCGTGACCATGGCGCCCTTGTGGAAAGATGTGAGTAAACAAGAGAGGTCGAAATCAACAGCTGTTTTGGCACGTTGGCACGCTGAATGCTGACGAAAACATTTAGACGTTGACCTTTCAGCGCAGGGGGCTTTCGGAAAAAGGAGTCCTGATGTCACGGGGGGCAAGGACAGAGCTGGGCATTCCACTTTTTGGGGTTCCAAAGTTGGACTTTCCGATTCTTTTTTTGGGGGAGACGGTCGGCATGAGGTTTTGTAGGTTTGTTAGGTCTGCAACGTCGATCGTCATCATCGGTGATAACCAGATGAATTGGGGGATTGAAGCCTGGAGAATGTAATTTTCAAGCGTAAGGTGCAAATGCCTCACCTTTCTTCTGCTTTAGCTCCTTTGGGGTACCCTGCTGGGAACTAACATATCCTCCAAATGGCACTTTTGAAGATGATTTTCCTTTTCCAGTGGTAGGATATGTTAGTTTCCTGGAGGGTATCTCTCCGTTCATAGCTCTCCCTATTGTGAGTGTGTTTTTTTAAAGATATCCACAGCTCCTGAGCCAACCCACGAGTTTTGGTTGGCATGTTGAAATGGTTCTTTCAGAAGACCGTATCTTTTTGAGTCAAAAAAAGTCACCCCAAAAATGCGGCCAGGGTTGAGAAAAACACATCCTGATCATTTTGTAAGACCACATTAGCAGCTTTTGTCCTATCACATGCCCCCAAACAGATGGACAGTTAATGGAACGAATCTGAAACTTTCCTCCTTTGGTCGTAAAAAATTCAAGCATCCATGATTTAGCCTAGAATTTTGGTGAAGTGGTTGACATGGGTACTGCATCATTTTCCCGTTTTTTTTGTGTTTGTTGAAGCTTCCAAACAGGATGCCAAAACAAGTTCCGGAAGCACCAAACAAGTCATGTGAAATCATAATGGACAACTTACACCGCCGAGCTACTTTTTTTAATGTGAACAGGTGAGTAGTTTTTATGCATATGTTTTTGTGAGTTCCATGCATCACAATGTCCATTTTTTTTTAAAACCCAACATAAATTTCCGGCAAGCAACCGAACACCTCATGGGAAACCCTACTTCTTGGAGGATCATCCCAGGACTTGTAAGTGGTTAGTAACCCCTCTTCATAAGCCAATTTGGGCCATTTGGAAGGGAAACAACCCTACTTAGGGGACTTACTAACCGTAACCACTTACTAAGTGGGATGATCCAAGTACCCCAGCTGTTTCCAGGGAAGCGCCCCGTGTGGTGTTAGTGGGCATTCCTTTACATCGCCTTTCACGTCATCATCAACTGCCGTGCTTAGCCATCTTAGTGCCTTGATTCCTTCAAATTTGAAGCTTTGTTAGTGGGTGTTTAGGTGGGTGTTGGAGTGTCGGTGTTGGAGTGTTGGAGTGGGGTTTACACTGTATCTACGTTTGGCCGAAACAACTTTAGGTGCTGGTGAGCAGCATTCTGGCCGCTGCTCTGCAAGAGCGTGTGCTCTATGTCCCTGGCTTTCGCTACACAGGTGAGTTTGGTCATGGGATTTGGGCAGAATTTTTTTGAGGTATTGATGGAAGGGGAAAAACTCCTTGGGGACCATTTTTTTAGGAGTCGATGGTGTTTTTTTTTTTACATTGTTTTTTTTCAACAAAATCATCAAAAACAGATTCCACGCCAAAATTTCTTCAGAGGAAGCATAAGTGCTAATTTGTGGATAACTTTGTGATTCACGAAGAATCTGACTTGACGTGAAAAAAACCTTGGATTTGGTTAATATTAGGTGGATTTTTGGGGAAGATTATCTTTTTTCTTGAAACCAGTTGCCAAGCATTTCAAGAAAATCCAAGCTTACAAGCCTTACCGTCGCAAAATTTGATTCATCAGGTTTCATCTATAAAAGGTTTTTCCCCCAACAAGCTTGCTGGTCATACCAAAAAACACTTGAAAATACACCTTACACCCCTGAAAACTAACATGGAACCTGAAAATACTCCCTTGGAAAAGGAAACACATCTACAAACCCATCAAGTTTGGGTTCCATGTTAGTTTCCGGGGGTGTACGCAAAAAAAACCTCTTCCAAACGAAACACTCAGTTCTGCTGCAGAAGACCTGCCAAAGCTGGCTAGGATGCTAGCAACATACTCTTGATGGCAACCAGAAATCCTGCGGAAACACCGGTTGAACTTGGTAGTTTAATTCCCATTATTTACAAGGGTTTTATACGACATCCAAAAAAAGGTGCTTTCGAAATCGCCGGATTTCTGAACGAACCATCAACAATTTTATCCATTTTTTTCCCCACAAATTTTTGACCAACCTGGGGACCAACTTTGGCCAAATGTATCATTCCAACTCAATGGTTTGTCCCTTTATAAAGTCCCACAAAAATCCGAGTTCATTGTTGATATTTTGTAAAACATTTTTAGGTAAGGAAGCCATCTTTGGATAAATTTTTCAATGTTGAGAAATTACCCTTGCAAATATTTGATGGTTCATTTTGTGGTTCAATTTTTTTTGGTAAGGAAGGAGCCGTGTGGGGCTTGTGCAAACAAGATGAATAGGAATCCCAAACATCGTGGACCTCACAAGCTGGAACAAGGGGGGGAAGTTTGGTTGGAAAAACACCCCCCAAAAATTAACGAATGACAATGGAGAATCACCGTTTTTAACAGGAGATACATCTTCATTCATGGTTGTTTTTCTATTGTCATTCATGATAGTTTTGGGTGGTGTAGCCATCATCCATCTCAAGCTTCAGGATGGTTGGCCTTTTTGACCTCGCTGACCTACATGCTCCTGGCCATGGTCGAACGCTTTGTGGAAAAAGACACGCCACTTGGTGCAGCTTTCGTCGCTAGGGAGGTTTTTGGATTTGACTCGGTGCTGGAAGTGTGAGGTAAAAATTTGATGAAATTATCTACAGTATAAATGGTGGTTTCAAATATTTTGATTGTTCACCCTTATTTTTTTGGGTGGAACAACATGAACCCCCATCTTCCCGGTGTTTGTTCGAGGCGGATGGATTCTTTTAACGGGTGAAATTAAAAAAAAACCCACCTTTCTGAAACACCCACCATGCAACCTGTCAGAGGTGGAAGTTTTTCCAGTCCCTTCCCAGGGTTGGGATCCCCAAAATCCTAAAACATGTACCGTAAAATCATCATCTCGGGATCGTGACGAAGATTTAGGATAATAGTAGGGGATGGATGACCCCCCCGAAACTTATATAAATGACTGGAAGTTGTGGCTTTGTTTTTGGGATATACCCGACATTTTTTTTTTGTGGACATTGAAGGGTACCTGGACCCTCTTCCAGAGTTGATTTTTTGGGTGTCCGTGACTCTATTTTGGCATTTTTTTTGGTGCCAGGAGAAACAAACGGATGGCAGGAGATAGTACATACGTATATATACGTGTATGTTTACGTAATACATATAAAAGGCCTTTTTTACCACAAGCACCAGGTCGATTCTTTCCTGGTTCCACACTGAGCATGCTGTCGCGAATGTGTCCATGATGCTCACTCTTTTCCCTATTGCAAGTTGATGAGACTTGATCTGATGACAAGTCAATTGAAACTAAAAAGAAGCAAGATAGCTAAAACTCTACAACATGTCCCAAAAACAATTGAGTACAAAGGGTGCCATTTCAGACATTTCTACTCCTTTTTTTGTTTTTTCCCCACCCCGTTGAGTTTACCCCATTTTCCACGTTTCCACCCCGTTGTCTCCGTCATCTGCTCACCATGCCAATGCGATGCCAAGGCTGCGAAGAGGAAGCTTGGTGGAATATGTGAAGCTATCCTTCCTGACCATGGGAGGAATGTATTTCACCAACTTCAGTTTCTCGGGCTTGGACGAAAAAATTACCTGTCGAGTTTCGATGTGTTGGAAGATGTAAAAACTTGGCGAAGTTCCTTTGGGAAGCTATAACTTATACCTTATACCCTATGGTCAAAGTATATGACAATCACCGTCCCCCAAAAGGTAGGGGTCATACAGGGCTTATATTATAAACCAATACATGGTGTGCCTGTGCCATCTACTGGTCTACAGCTGCTTGTAAGTTGTAAGTGCGGTCCTTGAGAGTCCTACAACTTGGCTTGCTTTTGAAAAGGTATTTTTTTGTTGCATTTTTTTTACTATGACTAGGTGGTTCCAAACATTTTTTTCATTTTCACCCTGGAAAAAGATCCAGCAATTTGACTTGTGCATATTTTTCAATTGGGTGTACCAACTATCATAGGGAAAATGGTGGAGGGGCCCCTTGGGATGGAGGGTCCCTTGCTGTTTTACCTCCCCTGTTGGCCAAGTGGGTGATTATATACTACATACTGTTGATGGAAGAAATCCGGCTAACCAGTTGAGGTTGGTACGTTATCCCATTATTTACAAGGTTTTTTTTTACATCCCAGGTGTTTTTTTTTTCGGATTTCTTCCATCAACAGTAGCACCCTATCAATTGGATGGAAATTTACCTTACCAACCGACCCAGGGTTTTTTGATTGAGGGCGAAGCTGTAAATTCATCTCTCCCCAACTTTTCGAGGTAACGAGCCATTCCTTGATTGAATCACTGAGGCTTGCATTATCTCAGTTACTCCTTGCGCGTGGTCTTCAAATCCAGTCTTTTGGTGTTCCAACAGGATTTTTTCCGAAAATAGTGGTACCCCCAAATCATCCATTTTAATAGGGTTTTCCATTATAAACCATCAATTTTGGGATACCACTATTTTTGGAAACACCTAACAACGTTTTTTGGGGGGTGACAAAAAATCAGACACATCCAGGTGACACTTTCCAAACACAAGAGTTGGTTTTTGGTCGATTTTGTTTTCGAGATTTTATTGGTTGGGATTGAAGTTTTCTACCTCCCTTTTTTGTTGAAATTTGGGAAAAAGCGTCAATGGGAAAATCTGGTCATTCAGAATTCCATGGAAACGATGGGGTGGGTGCGATTTTTGTTACAAGCTCAGCAGCTCACCTGAACAGTTTTGCAGAACAAAACTTGCCATTCTTGCTGGCATCTACTGTAGTCTTGGGTCTAATCCTAACAGAGAAAGATGGAGCTGTGATAATCTCGTCACAAAGATGGATATCATGGAAGTTTATATATGATTTCTTGCACCATTTTTACGGGACATTGCATTGTCCTTCATTATCAGTGGGGCTAGTCCATTACATCAAACAAAATTCTGTCTGAGGCAAATTGGTTCCAGTGATGCTCTTGGGCGTGGTGTATTTGCCACTTCACTTTGCAAAGCTGGCGTTTCGTGGATGTTGGATATCGCCTTGATTTCAACTTCAAGAGTCTTAAGAGAGTTGGAGAGGGGGGCTACAATGGGATTCCCCCTCTAAAAGGATCCGTCTATGATCATTTTTCCATGAAAGTCGAAGGAACAGTTTTTAAAATTACCCTGCCTGCAACTACCAGTTCACCACCGAAACAGTTTCCCAAAAATTGAAAAAGGGATCATCTCCAAGCACCATTTTTCAGGTGCAGCTTTTGCTATCACTTTTAGGGAGCGTAAACGTGTTGAGACCAAGATTCGTTTGCTAGCGTAGCACTTCAAGAGCACCTTCTGATCCAAGTTTTGCGAGGAAAAAACACTACACGCCTTCGCAGTACCTAGCGGTGGGATTACTTACAGCAGGCACTGCCAGATTGAGATTTTGGCCAGGTGGATTGGAAGATGGGATTTTTGTACAGGTGGTTCTAGTATCCACAAAAACTCACCTGTAACTAGGAATCGCGGCTTATTTTCACAATAACTTACTACATTTATGCGACTGAAACTTGAATTGAGTGGACTTCTGAAATCCTCTTTCACCATTGTTTTGGAGAAAGACTGTAAGGGATGCCTCTTGGGAGATGATGACCATCCCGTACATCAAGAGTCTGTGGACCACATGCATGTAGCCTTCAGCGAAAGCAATGGAGATTCTCTCCTTTTCCTAGAGGAAATACATCCAGAAATGGCGTATTCTGTTGCCAGCTAAGGCTAGCTTAGGCAGGGGTACATCCCTTTTTTCACCATCTATTATAGTATTTGAGTAGACACATCCGTTGAATGTGACATGAATGTGCGAGAATATTTGCGTGAATATCTCATCCGACGTCATATCTATCACACCTGGCACTGCTATTATGTAGCTTCCCAACTTGAGTCTACAAGAAATGGGCTAAAGGTTGGTCAATATACCCTGAAAACTAATTGGCTGGAAGCTGATGAACCCTCACCCCGAAAAGGAAAAACATCTTGAACCAAACCTCCATTTTTGGGCTTCCCATTTAGTTTTCGGAAATCCGAAAGTGGATGTACTTCTGTACTCTTCTACAATAGATGTATATATACGTATATATATATATATATATACTTGATGATTCTATTAGATTTTTATATCAGCTAATTGGTTAATGGGCCCCAAACCACGTTGACTATAGTCATTCAACCAACCAGAATCTTCGGGGGGTTCGACGGTTTGCTGGCTCACCAGGTGTGGTAGTCTTCACCCTCGGAGATGCTAAAGGTGGCCCTGACAGTGGCCGGGGTGGTGGGTTGTTGTCACCCCCAATGCAGCCACCGGTGGTTCAGGAACAGGGAAGAAGGTTGCAGATTTGTCCCCTTTTTTTCGATTTTGGAAACAACAATCCGCCAGATCTAAATATTGCTGAAACCAGGGTTTGGCGGCGTGATTCAGGGCGAAAAAATCTTCCACCCTGGGGAAGTGTTCCCCCAAAAAATGCCCAAAGAATTCAGCTTGAGGAAAATAAAGTAATTAATTTGCCCAGAATTACAAGAGTGAAGGTGGTGAAGAACAAAGTTTCCAGAAGCCCACATTTTGGGAATTATTATTCACATCACCAGAAAAGAACATCATGATGCTGTTACAATACTGTTGATCGAGGAAATCCTGCACCAGTTGATATGGCAAATATCCCATTATTTACAGCGTTTCATACATCTTGGGTGGTGCAGGATTTCTTCCATCAACAGTAGTGTTGTTGAAGCGTTCAAGTTTCTTTTCATGGGATTTACACTCATATCAGCATCAAAAACTGACTATACCTTAACAACCAGGGAACCGATCCGCGGATGTTTTCAGCCCATTGAATTTTCAGACCTTTCAACCTTTTGAAGATCAGCCAGGGACCCAAGTGCTATGAAGTCAGTAAAATTTAACCCACTTTTCGGATCCGCGAAAGTTGGAGGGATTCTTTCCTTTAAAACACCCCCGGGACAATGAACGAAATGTCGACCCAACAAGTGGGACCATTTTTTTTTCAAGGAAATGCATCATTTTCCAGTCCCATCAATTTTGCAGGTGATACCCTCCAGGGAACTAATAACATATCCCACCTTGGGAAAAGGAACATCATCTTCAAAATGCCATTTTTGGAGGATATCTTGGTTCCCTGGGGTGATTCGTAAGTTCTCATGGGAAAAAAATTACCGCTTCGAAAATTCAGCTTTGGTGAGTATTATTTTGTTTCATTGGTAAAAAAAATCCGATGATCTATTTTCAGAGTCGCCGTCGCTACTGAACAAGTCTGTTTTTTTTTCAGGTCCGAGTTCAAGGTCGGAAAATCACTGTGTTGGCACAGCTGTTGCTTTTGCATAATATATACAAACTGAATTGTCACAATGTTGGGATGAGTAAAATGTTTGATTTATAGGAATCCGAACTGCCAATCACCCTTACAAGACATCAAGGGCTGGATACGACTGTTGATGGAAGAAATCTGGCTAACCATCTGGAATCTGGGATGTATAAAACCTTGTATATAATCTTCCAAATCACAGGGTCGGGTAGATAAAACCTTGTAAATAATGGGATAACCTACCTTTCCCTCAACTGGTGAGTTGATCCCGGATTTCTGGTTGCCATCCAACAGTAGGGTTCTTAACGGCGCTCAGTGCAGGGTTCTAAAACAAACCCCCTTTGTTGGTAGCTACTGAGGTCGTGCCTTCTTCAATCCCATGGGCATTGCCTTCATTGTGGCTGGATCTCTGTCAGATGCCATGGCGGCCAATTATGAAGAGAAGGTCTTCTTTTCCAGGCACCCTTTAACCTTAAAAGTTTGGATGTGCAAAATGTGAAGGCGATGGGCTGTTCAAACTTTAGGAGGCATTTTTTTCAATCAAGAGGTTTTTTTTTTTCGCTGGGAGTTGCAGTTGGGGTCTAACTCTTCCGACACATTTCCCTGACAGAGGTGTATTTTTTGTGAACTCCCTCGCAGTAAAGATCTGTTCCGGGGGAAGTATGGTGATGTCAAGGTGGTGAAGAGGAAATCTCTCCCAAAATGATGCAACATTTCACGTATTTGGAGATGGTGAACAAAAAAAGTGCATATTACATATTATATGTTATATACATATTACATCCACATCATATACTATTCACTATTTTTATATACAATCTTTACATACAGTATAGAAACCCCCATTTATGATGCCATGATCTGTTCCAACTGACATCTCTCGGTGATGCAGCATTTGGACTCCATGTGAAGTTTCCAGGCAGTTTGGTGGTTTCATCGGCTTCTTTTCCATGTTCGAACCATTTTGCTCCAGAAAAACATAACTCATTTTCAAAGCATTTTTTTCCAGGAAAAAAAGCGACATTTATATACTTGGTTTGAATCAGCACATTTGGGGTGGGGTAGTCTTCCAAAGGACCCCACACCAACATGCATTTTTGGTGTAAAAACCACAAGCATCCACAAGTCGTCTTGCAGCTACTGGCAAGCTACCTCTGAGTTTTCATCCGGCCACTGACCTGCGAAGAGCTGGAGAAATGTGAAGAAAATGGCTATGCAAGTGAGTTTGGCATGTCACTTCACCATTTTGTTGCCCAGTGGGCGCCAAGAAGTGCTATCTATTCCACAGGAGTTGGTGTGTGTGTGTGTGTGTGTGTGTGGTTAGGCAATCGGATGGTGAGTTTTTTTTTGTTGTGACTCAACTTGAAGCTAGGAGGGGCTATCATTCAAAGCCAGGGAGTTTTGCTTTGAGTTTTGAGTATTTTGAGATCTTGTTTTTCTCTTGAGAGTCGTGAATAGGGAGAATGGATGATGACTTCAAGGCAATTTTTTGAGAGGACGCCCAGAAGTGAGCAAAAATACTGGGTACCTGCCATCAACCCAGCACAAGACATATAATAATACCTGGAAAAGAAGTTGCTGTTCATTTCCATCAACTTTATCCCTGAAAACAGCCACAGTTGCCTAAAAAATGGCACACTATATTTTCCAGGTATAATTCATAGATGTATATATATATACACATATGAGTGTCGGTCCTTTAGAAGCCTCTTTTCTGCAGACTATCCTCACCTTTCTCTCTCACTTTCATTTGTATCAAAGATCTTGGCACTAAAACAAGTCTGTATAACAAAAAACATCTTTGATACCCTATTTTGGATACTTTCTCCCTCTCTCTCTCTCTCTTTCTCTCTCCTCTCTCTCTCTCTTTCTTCTCTCCCTCCTCTCTCTCTCTCTATCTACACCCCCCCGAAGATTAAACATAGAACCTAATAATGATGGTTTGGAAGATGAATTTCCTTTTCCAGGGGGCCGATATTCTCAGGTTCCAGCCGTTCATCTTTCGGGGTGTAGGACCTGCAGTTTCATCCTCTCCCTACCAAATAGCACGCCGCCGTTTTTTTCGCAGGACTCCCGCGTGGTGGATTTGAAACAGTCCGCCCAGCGCCTTCTCGGGGGCTTCGTGCGGCTGGTGACGGGCGGCGATGCTTCCCGGATCTTACATGAAAATATGGAGACCTTACAACAAGCAGGCAGCTTGGCAGCCTGAAGATTCATACCCTCAAAAGGGATATCCCCCCCAAAAAAACGAACATGACTGGTTGAAGGGAGTCCATCTTTTTTGAAGAGGTATTTTCTATTGAAAGGTGGGGGATCTTCCAATGTCATAGTTAGTTTTCAGGGGTGTATGTTAAACATGGGACCCATCAAAAGGGAAGGACGCGGAAAAAAACAACTCGACTCAAAATGGAGGACTTTTCATAGGGGGATATGTTGTTAGTTCCCAGGAGGGTATGTGCGATCGGGTCGATCAACTCCCGTTATTTTTCATATCAATAGGGAAGGATAAAGTCATTAACCCAATTCCGTAGGGGTTTATATGCCCGCTAAAAGGATTTCCCTAAGAAAGGCAGGATGACCATCCACAATACAAGGAGTTTAGACCCTAGCGCATATGGGTCCCCTGAGATTTTCAGCTCCTAGCAAGGTAGATTCTTTTGGAAACCATCAGTGTTTCAGGTTCCATGTTTACCTTCCCTGAAACCAAGAGTTCGGGATGGTAAACTTTTTGTGGGTGTGACACTCATCATCCAACAGCAACAACTTTCATGGATTCATTAAGGTAAGGACACACCCTTTTTTTGAATGGAATTTTTTCCAATCTTTTTTGAGCTGAGCATAAAGGGGATATTCTATGTATGTTAAATAAGCATCATCGGATGGTTAGACTTTGTCGTTGAAATTGATTGATAAAATGCGGCGATCACCTTTTGAAATGGTAAATACCCTAAAGGTTATTTTTTCTCCGGTGTTTTTATCCATCCCAACTGGAAAAATCAAAAAAGTACCTCTACAGTGCTTCCATCTTCACGGTGGGTTTTTGAACAGATTTTCAAGTGGTGATTTCAATGGCAGGGGGTTTGTCGGGTGCTTAGCGGAGCTAAGTTAGGCCCCAGGTTTTTGCAGGTCGGAAAAGTCTTGGGGAATCACGGGAGACATGTAACAAGCATTACTACAGCCTCGGGTCTCAGCCTCGGGCCTCGGGTCTGAACCTCGGGGATGCCCTTGGATGTTTCTCATTGATGTGTGGGATGTTTGTCGGATAAGATGGGTAAACATGTATCGCTAAAATAGCTTTGGCATTGGGTCGAGAAAAACTGACCCCCCCGGAAAATGAACAGCAGCTGGGAACCCCCCAACCAAAATATGAAGGGTTTGAACATCAGATGAGATGTTCCGGATGAAAAAAGTGGGTGTGGATTTTGAGGTTCCATCCCTTACCTTTTCCACTTGGTGTATTTGTATCAAATGGTGCATTGAAGCCCCCCCCCTGAGTTGGAAGGCCTGCGGAACGGAGATGTGTTGACTGCCATCACCCTGCAGAGTCGGATCTCTTCCACGGAACGAGCCTTTGCGTTGTGGTGTCCTGGTGGCTCTCGCATTGTGACTTGGGGTGATCCAAGTTACGGCGGCGATGCCGTTGATATTTCCGAGACCTTCAGGGATGTACAAGATGTTCAAGGGAGCCATCGCGCCTTTGCCATTTTGTTAGGTGATGGAGAAGTGGTTACCAGAGGTGATCGTGGTTATGGTGGTGATTCTCTTCCAGTGCAACATTTGTTACAGAATGTGAAACGTCTTTTTTCCACCTTGCGTGCCTTTTCAGCACTCAAGACTGATGGTTCCATTGTGACTTGGGGTCCTGGCGGGTGGGGTGGTGATAGTACAAAAGTCCAGCTGCAACTGGGTGACGTTCAACATGTATACAGCACTGACAGCGCCTTCGCCGCACATCTCCAGAACGGATCTGTGGTGACGTGGGGTGGCAGTTGTTGGGGTGGTGATAGCCAGAAAGTTCAAGAAGAGCTGCAAGAAGTCGAAGATGTGACAGCAACATGTGGTGCTTTTGCAGCAAAGTTGGCCAATGGAAAGGTTGTTACTTGGGGTCATCCTGACTTTGGAGCTGACAGCTCGGCAGTAGAGGAGATGTTAAGAGATGTGAAGGTGGTGAAGGACGGGGTGTTATATACATATTTCTTTTCAAAAAAAAAATATTTCCTTTTTCGGGTTGGTTGGGCTGGTTACGTTTGGGTGTAGTTTTTACTGTCATAGTTTTAGACTGACTACCCTTTTTGAGTGAAGGGTAGGCGAAAGCCCGCAGGTCGTCAAACCCCACCGTTTGTTCACTATAGTTTGTTAAATCAAAATGTCTTTCGAAAGAAACATGAAAATGCGTCCAAGTCCAAGAACAAGAGCAACAACAACAACTACCAACTGCTTCAACCAGTAACCCCTTCCACCAACCTTCTCACCAAGTCGCCCCTTCAAGGCTACCTTACGTGCCTTTTGTGCCCTCTTAAGCAATGGCACCGTGGTTACTTGGGGTTCACCCGCTTATGGTGGTCGTTTGCCCAGTGTCTTGGAACATGGTGGGGTATCGGCCGGTGCTCCTCCAGTGACCAAAATTTACGCCACGAAAGGGGGGGCCTTCGCAGCCTTGAGGGAAGATGGTCAGTTGGTTACCTGGGGCTTGGAAGAATATGGAGGTGAAAGTGGAATATTGGAGCTCAAGAATGTGGAGGAGGCCTGGGGGTGTAGGGATGGGAAGTGATAAAAGATATTAGATAAAAGGCATACTTCAGTTTTAATTGGTGGTTTCAAGAAGGAAATTCTCTCGAATGAATCCAGTTTTTTGATAAGATTACGATGGTGTTTGCTGGAGGTTTCTACAGATGCATCCCAAGCGATTTTCAAGGTTCAACAGGAGATTCACTGGTTTTCTAATTAAAGAAGCAGAAGATTGGAGGAGTCCCCTTTGGAGAATGTCACTGGCAGATTTTTTTTCGGAGTTTTTCTCGGAGGTTTTTTTTGGTATGCTCAAGGGGGTTTGTTCCACTGATCTTCAAGAGGGACCAGGATACTGAATCTTCAAATCCATAAATTGAACCTAATCCTCACCCAGTAACAGTGGCAAATGAATCCTCGACATTTGATTGAGAGTCAATACCCCTGTCAATCAATCCTCCCAACTGGGTTAACCCACCCCAACAGGCAACTCCAACCAAAACTGATAAGCATGCCACAACTCAGGGATCATTTAAACTGCGCATTTTTTTTGGGGGATCTAAATCTATGGTCATTTTGCCAGGGATTTCCCTGGCAAAATGGTGGTTTGGAGGTTTGGGTTTGAAGTTTGGTAATATTTTTCTGAAAACGAACATATGGAAAATTGGATGTTTTGAAGATGAAACATGTCCCTTTTAAACTGGTGGCTCTTCAGGGTAGATTGTGACCCCCTGAAACTGGATTAGCAGGTCTACGCTACGGCAGGTGCCTTTTGTGCGCTGGTGGATGGGTCGCTGGTCACCTGGGGCCATCCGCGCTACGGCGGCGACGGCAACGTCGCAAGCAACTTGCGCAACGTGCGCTTGGTACATGCCACGAGCCGGGCGTTTGCGGCGGTAATGGCAGATGGACAAGTGACTGAGAGGTAAAGCAGTTTAAAAGAGATGGTTTCTTAGGAGTTTTTGTTGTTGTTGTGGTCGTGGTGGTTTGGGTTGTGGTTGTGGTGTACTTTATGATGACTGAGTTGATGTATGTAAACTATGATATAATGTGATGAGATGTGATGCAATGCAATTTCATGGAATGGGATACAAAAAACAATATATATATATACACACATAATAGATGTTTGATGTTTCAATGTTTATATGTTATGCCCTGCCTGGCAATCTTCTCTTTCTTTTTTCTTTTTGCAAATTCTTGGTTTGGAACGTCTTTGGACTTCCCAAAGTAATTTCCCTGTTTGGGCGTCAAAAACAGCAGAAGCTTTTGGAAATCTAGACATTGAATACCAACACAAATCGTAGTTGTATGCTGCGTTGTCCCCCTTCACAGTTTGCTACCCACCACCAGGATTTGTTTTTTTTTGTATTTAGGGGATCCCAACATAAACTGATTCATTTGCCATTACTGACAAGGGGAGCAATCCAAATCACACCAATCAAACATGGGGGGTGTCACCATTTCCATCCACAACAACTGTGAAGGTGGCCAACCCAACTTGTATGTCACTTTCTCCAATTTGTTTTCCGATTTTTGTGTTTTTTTTTCGCTCCTTTTTTTTTTTTGAAACTCCAAAACAACTCCCATTGATGGTGCTGAATTTTCAAAACTCCCCGATTTTCAACCACTCAACCCCCACCTTCACGCCGAACCTTCGTGACGAACGTTCACGTGAGGTGACGACTTGGGGTGATGTTGGTTTTGGAGGTGATAGTACTCGGGTGAGAGATAATTTCCTCTTCTTACCATAGATTCGAGCGGATGAACTTTTGGGCGACCATGGGTCCCGACCACGGCGTCTGGGGGAACCTCCTGGAACCTCCTAAACGGTGGTTCCAAGAGCCTTGTGAAGGATTGGTGGAGATTTGCGGAGAGTGCCAAAGAACACTCGAATGATGCATACCGAGATCTGCCGGATAAGTCTTTCCTCCCATTGATTCGGGGGAATTTGCATCAAGAACTTCCCCAGATGTCAAAGGAAGCTGGAAAGGACAATGGAACGTGTGTCAACAGCCCATGGGAGGTATTGGGTCATTCTTTTCAAGAGCCAAAGGTTTTGCTCAACGGTTCGGTTAGGTGGAAAAAAGGGCAGTTCATCGTCGTTCTCGTGGTATTGGATAATGGGAGAGAAACCATAAAGAGTGTTACAGTTGATGGAAGAAATCCAGATAATTAACCACCCTGCGTAAGATCCTAGACCCCTTCCCACATACATCAACCCTGTCAGGAGAGGTGGTTCCAATCAAATCTACCAAGAATCAAGAATCAAACGTTCGAGGTCATGTGTAAGACACACGGGCTTCTGCTCAACCAGATTCGCGACGTGCTCCACTTTCATGAGACATATCCCATGGATGGGTGCATGGAACCAAGAATGAAAATTCGGGCTGAATTAGAGTGACGTTTTAGGATTGGGAAATCTTCTCCAAAAACGACCTGATATGTCAAGGATTCCAATTATGAGGTGTTGCTTGTGATGAGACATCCATCAATTGTCATCTAAAAAGGATGAAAGGCATGACCAACACTACTCTACCAAAACTTGGACTTTGCAACAAGACAAGTCTCAACGCTCCCACCGACCCGGCTCCTCCCAAAAAACAAAGCCAAGAAAACAAGTAACCCAACGCCTGCTTCGCGTTTCAACGTGGGTGTTCGGGGGGAGTATCCTTTGACCCGCCAGGATGGGCTGTTCAGCCAGTGAAGTGGTATTATATAGCAGTGCCTTAGGGAGTGTACCTTGGTAAAGTCGTTTTGTTTCTTTTCCTCAATAAATCCAAGTTTGGTATGGATTTCCAACAAGATATCTAAACACACCAAAACGTCGTTGTTTTCAAAGGACAAAAAACCGTTCAACAATTTGACTTGATTTCACCCCAATGGGCTGGTGGAGATATTTTCTGGGGATTGAGATAAAACAGATAAAACAGATACAAGAGGTTTTTGGGAAGGGTACTGAATGTCTTGTTGTATTTGGCAGACTACTACACGAAGAAAGGGAAGATGGTGTTTTCCCCAAGACAGTTTGCTCCCCTTTCAAAGTATGAAGGTCAGACTTGAACAATGAGAATCATATGAGGAAGCCTCTAAGTTGTGGGTTCCATGTGAACATTTGCCATCTTTGTGCAAAAAAAAGGACACTGGGACTGGGACTGTTCAATGATTTACTTCCAGATTTTTTAGGGAAAACTTTGAGAAGCATGGCCACCCTTCGAATGAACCGATAAGAAAACTAAGCTGAGTATACTGAAAAACTGCTCAAACAATGGAATTTCTTAGTGAAAGCAGGTTGTCAAGATGATTGAATATATCAGATACACTCCCTGAAACTAACAGTTCGCCCCTGGAAATAGGCCATCCCCAGAAGAAATGTCATGGCTGTTAGTTTCAGGGAAGGTATCTATATGGATGGTTCAAAAATTCCATTGTCGGTCTGGACATCACATGGTCAAATCCACACATTTGCTGCAATCTTAAACTTGGGAATGTCTGGATTTAACATGAAATGAGATCTTTGCTTCTGTTGTCTCCCAGGGGAAGTTTTTGCTTTTTGCTGCGTTTAGGCATTCGTTTTGGGCATTTGGTGGATGAGTTGGTTTTTAATTGTCCAGGTTGGGTGACCGTTGACCATTGGGTGTGTTGGGAAGAAAGCCTGAAAAACTTGAGAAATTAGGACGCCTTCTAACTAAACCAATCAGTATATTGCATGACATGTTGCACCCCCACTCCCCAAAAAAGTTTCTGCTGGACTCCTCCCCCCAAAAGTTGATGCTTTCCTTTTTCTTGACGAATGGAAGGATTTGAGTATACATACGGAAGGCTGGCGTTTTTTTTGTCCGAATCCACGCAAAACAAATCATCCCAACCAAAAAAAGAGAGGTATTTATTTTCAAAACCAATATCACTCTCCCCGCCCCCCCCCAAAAAAAACAAAAACAAATATCTACTATTATCTACCACCTCACCCGATTTTTTAAATTCTTTCCTCCTTTCCCCCAAACAAAAACCTCTGCTACCTAGGTTTGGGCGTTGTTGGCAGAAGCGGTGACGGGAGAGTTGCTTCCCGCGTGGACGCATTCCCGAGATCACTTAGAAGCAGCGCCTTGGATTTATCCACGACTCAACTATTTAGAGAGGTAGCCTAGTTAGTACGGGAATTTTTCCCTTAATTTCAACACAAAACCAAGTGAAATTAGTATAATGTGCACCCATAATATAGCCTGGAAGTAGCTGGAAGTTTACTCGTCCACTATTTTTTGAACTTTTTTTTAAATAAGGATTGTTGTTTTAACAAAAGTAAAGGGTAAATTTATCAACAAATCCAGGAACATGTTGTTTTTATGGTCTTTGACCTCCAGGGTATCCATCCCTTAGCAATTAAACACCCTACAAATCACAGCAGTTCTGAGTGAAAGTGAAACCCCAAAACAGTGACAATCATGGGAAGGAACGCATACACCCAGTTTGCGTACCATCCACTTTCCAACAGTTTTTGGATGGGTCAGGCCAAAGAAGTCCATGGGGTGGCTGGTGGGTCCTGGGTGGTCCCACTTCTGTTTTTTTCACGTTGCACCACTGAGAAGTAACAAGGAACGCAAACTTGGAGGATTTGGAAGATGATTTCACTTTGGTATACAAACCTTGTCTCGGCTCATGGGAATTTAAGGGGTACGACCCCCCCAAGGAAATATGGCATTTTTTAGGGGGCTTAGGTGGCACCGGGGGGGGGGTAGCCTTTGATTCCCATGATCAGCTCTCTCTACGGGTTGATCGCTGACTGAGGTGCCATTGATGCTTGTGGCGCCTTGGATATCGCAAGATTTTTTCTGGGGGAAGGGAGTGTGTCATTCGTGTGTTTTCGCCTTTTTTTTTTGAAAACACTGAAGAGATATAAAACCTGAGGAATTATTTAAAAAAACATAGGGACAATCTGAGGCACTATGGATTTATATGACAATGTTGACAAATTCTAAGAAACCAATTCCATTGGAAAGATCAGTTTCAGCAGGAACCTCCGATGGATTTGAGGGTCCTAAGGATTTTGAGACACGTCTGACTAGAACATGGAAAGGCAGTGATTGTCAATCATGGATAGATGAATTTCAATTCATATTTGGGACAGTAAAAGGATGGCTTCTGCTCCTGAAATGGAGAAGGTGCCATGATTGGTCCTATCCCAATATGAGCTTTGCTCTCACGAATCCAACGTCCAGAACAACTAAGCCTAAGCAAAACTTGATTGATTCCACCACTAACGGTCTGTTTTCTCAGGTATTTTGGTGAGTTTTGTATAGATGTACCAAAAAAGATCAAAAAAGTGTACAGTATACTCATGATATGACTTCAAGCAATTTGGTCATTGGAACGATTTTCGAGAGGTCAAGCTTCCCTATTCTGAGCTTTTCGCTTAAGTTCCATCAAAAATAACATCCGGTTCCCACCGCTTCCCACCGGCCAATTTTTTGGGTTAAACACCATGTTTTCCACAACAAAAGGGGGGATTTCAGGCATCGGTCTTTGGCTATATTGCGCAGAGTGGAGTGTGACCTGGATGATACGAGTGGACAAGCTGGTTGGGGTTTTGGGCCCAGGGCATGTGATTTTTTGGGGAACTTTTTTTTTGTTGGAAATTTGCCAAGAGATTTGGACTTTCTGCAACTTTCCTAAGACTGTTGGTAGAAACTGTGATTTTTGCTGTGGTGGGAACCGAAAACCTAAGGAGTTGTCATGAGTTTGATCTTTTTAACTGAAAGTGGTTGGGGTATATCTCCCCTTAGCCAAAGAAATTGTCTTCTTGATGGAATTTGTCCGTTTTTTTAGGGGATTGTCATCAACCCAAGGGCGGGATGACTTTATCCCCAATTTTTTGGGAGTTGACAACTCGACCCTGGCGCATATGGCGCATATCGTCCCCGCAGTACATGGGATGCTTGGAAGGGAGCGATGAACGGAGCTGGTTAGGCAGCACCTTGGAAGATATCCGAATAACCACCTTTTGGATGTATAAAAACCCTGTATAAACTGGTTAGCTGGATTTCTGAAGCATCAACAGTACCTCAAGGTTCCCAAGAAGCAGATCTTGGGATGAGTTTTTTCGAGAAAAGTCACCCCTTCACAGTAGATGTTCAGAGTTTTCCAGGTTGAACCCCCCCGCAACATGGACACATCCCAAAATATGAGGCTTGAAAGCACAAAATTTAGCACATCCAAAATGATAACCAGTATGCCAAAAGGAGACAGAAATTTCCTCATCATTTTTGAGTCATCCGTTGGTGGTGGTTCTGTTTTCTTCTTGTTTTGGGATCCTCCATTTGAGACGTGGATATTTCTGTATGGTTGGGGGGTGGTCCAACCCCCTTCCCAGCTCGTCAGGATGTCGTTGAAGGCAAAAGGTGAAGCCCCTGAAAAGCGACCGAGTTACCCAACAGGAAAGGCAGTCCCGTCGAGAGTCCAGCTGCCACCATGAAATTTTCGGGGGTAAACTCGCTGTTAAACTTCGGGGGATGTACAAAATGGGATAGGGGGAACAACTTCGAGGTCTGAAATCACTGGATTTCTAGTGGCACTTGGCTCTTCCCGGGTTTTCTCTTTCACCTTTGGCTTGGTATGTCAAAGTCGCGATCCGCGGGCGATCCAGGCTTCTTTTGATCAAACACTTCGGTGCCACTGCAGCGGAGATTGTGAAGAGTTGTCGCCACTTGGGAGCTACAATAGTTGATGTTAGGCAACAAAATTCCTTTCAACAAAATTCGGTCAACAGTGAGAAAATTCGGACGGAAAAAATCGGGAAGTTTCCGGAAGTTTTTCCTTTTTTGTTTTCTTCTCCCCTCCGAAAAAGAGGTAATTGAGAATGTGCCAAGTGATTTGAAGGATGAAATCGTTCAGAAGGGTTTCTAAGTGGTGGAACGACTCAAAGGACCTATATAACTCAGCCATAAACGGTGTCGTTTCTGGTGGTTTCCAGCTGGTGTTTTTTTCTCCAACATACCCTTGACCCAAAAATTTGTGTGTTTTTTTTGGGTTGTTAAGTGGAGAGCCATTTTTCAGAATTCCCCCGAGTCCCTGAAAGAAAAACAAGTCATGGATCCTTGGCACCATCCAGGAACACGGGTGATGATGGTGTTTGTTTTCTTCCGAACTCTGGTGATGACCTTCCGAACTCAGGAAAAGTGACCACGATTCTCATCTCCTTCATGGTTTATGGAAAAGCTTGGAATGGACACTTGGCAATTTTCAGGTTTTAGAAGTGTTCTGACGGGACGAGTGATTTCTTTTTAGTTTTTTTTGCGTGAATTGTATGGTTTTTGTTGTAAGTTCCTGCACTTGTACAGATTCTCTATCTCTGTACCAATATGATATTATGTATATATATATATATACACACCATACAGCACATCATATCTTTCTATTAAAATGTCTACACATATATATATATATATATTGTATTATATCTCAAGATTTTCTACCTTCATTTCCATTTTTTTTGGTTCCCCGGGCCTGGCTGCAAGCAAAGCTAGGATACCACGTGGCTGGTACCTTGCTATTTGTGAACTCTGTGGCAGTGGAGCGATTCCATTCTGGAAAGTCATCCAAGTTCCCTTGGCAAAACCGGGCCACCCAAAACGGTGAACCCCGAGGAAAAGTGGAGGTTGGAAAAAAAAATCCCTTGAAAAACTCCAAAAAACGGAAAATAAAACGAGATGTTTTTCTTTACCTTAAAGCGCGTATATAGAAAAGATGGGGTCTAGAGTCTATAGAAAAGATGGGAGGAACTAGCTTGAATGGAACTGAAGTTTGTGTTTGAGGTGGGTTCAAGCACTTCGTTTTCGAAGGTGTAATTAATTCTTGGTTGTTCAGTCTTGAACTGTAAAAAGAGAGTCACATAGTGTCACATAGGGATTCATATTTCCGATCTGTCGGCAAGCATGTCCAAAAGCCGTGTTGTTGTTTGGTTCAATAGAAAGTGTAGAAACACAATACCATTCACCCATTTTCATTGCTGATGCCCCATTTTGGGAAGATTCTATTTGAATCCTGGCATTAAAAAATCTAGTGAAGGCCATTTGCTAGCTACTTGTTTCGATGCGGCTCAGATAGGCTGCACAAGAAATCCTTCCGAGAAGTTGCCATTTTCGTCACACATTTCGTGTTTTTTTTTTGGACCTCTCAGACTAACATGGAACTCAAACATTGATGGTTTATATGGGGGTCTCCTAAAATGGTGGTACCCCAAAATAGATGGTTTATAATGGAAAACCCTATTAAAATGGATGATTTGGGTGGAAAACCCACTATTTTCGGAAACATCCATATAATGTTTAACAGTTTCTAGATAAGTGTCCTTTTCCGGAGGGCGTACCTACCAAAATCATGCAAGGTACAATACAGATCAATACGGATATGAGCAGGTTTTGTTGAGTTCCTGGAGGTAATAGTGCAGGTGGGCACCATCACCTGTGTAATCTGTTTTTGGTGAGGTGTTTCATTGTTTCGGTGTTTCTGAATTTTCTGATCACATCAGTCAGTCTTCAAATAACACATACTAACACTAGGCAGTTGCGTTGCCTCCCATTCTATGCCGATTCTTTGCGGAAGGACTGCCACGGCACTGAGGACTCGTATAAATTCCAATCTAGGCTTTAGTAGGACGATCCGATGTTCAATGTTCAAGATTTCCGCTCACAGCAAATCTTATCGATTTTGATCCTGATTTCTGGCCGATCAATCCCTCGATCCAAGTGCGAACGTGTAATGTATTTTTGAATGTAGACATAATTATATACATTATACATAATTATGTATTTGATTTTGAATATGATAAATAATACATATAAATGTAAATGTATATTGCATACTAATAGGCAATGAATGACACATATGCACCTCGGGAAGATGTTATTCAGGCCCCAGGATGCTCCAAAACTTTACCTTGAAAAACTGATTGAAGGGAATCCTCTTCCCCATTCCATTCCGTGCCAAAAAAACAACAACCAACCCCCAACAACTCCGAGATTCGATGGCTCAAATTATAGCGACCAAAAACACGACCTGGGGCCCCCAAATGGTGGTTCAGTTAAATGAAATCCCCGTGATTTCAGGGAAATCTAGCTTGGTGAAATTTCATAATTTGGCCAGATGTTTAGTACATTTACCCACATTTGGTTGATTTTTTTGGAAGGGAAATGGTTGGTACATATACCAGTCCCTGAAACTAACAGTTCGCCCCTACAAGTAGACCTGTGGAAGTTTGGAGATTCCGAACTTGGAAACTTTTGAAACCACCATTTTTAGGGGCTTAAAATTTCTGTTAGTTACCCAACAACTATTGGGTTTTTCCTACTAAAAATGACCATTTTGGGGTGTTTTGGGGGTACCACATTTTAGGAAACACCCATATACCGTTCGTCCCATGGGATCCCGAGCTTCCAACCAACCGAGGCGCTTTGCCACCTTTCTCTTCAGCTTAGCTGCTTTGGTCGCCTTAGGTCTCCTCTTGGGAGGTATTGGACCTTCCACCTTTAGTCGCTTGGGTTGGTTAAAAAAATTGGTTGGTTGGTGTGTGTGTGTGTGTGTGTGTGTGTGTGTGTGTGTGTGTGTGTGTGTGTGTGTGTGTGTGTGTGTGTGTGTGTGTGTGTGTGTGTGTGTGTGTGTGTGTGTGTGTGTGTGTGTGTGTGTGTGTGTGTGTGTGTGTGTGTGTGTGTGTGTGTGTGTGTGTGTGTGTGTGTGTGTGTGTGTGTGTGTGTGTGTGTGTGTGTGTGTGTGTGTGTGTGTGTGTGTGTGTGTGTGTGTGTGTGTGTGTGTGTGTGTGTGTGTGTGTGTGTGTGTGTGTGTGTGTGTGTGTGTGTGTGTGTGTGTGTGTGTGTGTGTGTGTGTGTGTGTGTGTGTGTGTGTGTGTGTGTGTGTGTGTGTGTGTGTGTGTGTGTGTGTGTGTGTGTGTGTGTGTGTGTGTGTGTGTGTGTGTGTGTGTGTGTGTGTGTGTGTGTGTGTGTGTGTGTGTGTGTGTGTGTGTGTGTGTGTGTGTGTGTGTGTGTGTGTGTGTGTGTGTGTGTGTGTGTGTGTGTGTGTGTGTGTGTGTGTGTGTGTGTGTGTGTGTGTGTGTGTGTGTGTGTGTGTGTGTGTGTGTGTGTGTGTGTGTGTGTGTGTGTGTGTGTGTGTGTGTGTGTGTGTGTGTGTGTGTGTGTGTGTGTGTGTGTGTGTGTGTGTGTGTGTGTGTGTGTGTGTGTGTGTGTGTGTGTGTGTGTGTGTGTGTGTGTGTGTGTGTGTGTGTGTGTGTGTGTGTGTGTGTGTGTGTGTGTGTGTGTGTGTGTGTGTGTGTGTGTGTGTGTGTGTGTGTGTGTGTGTGTGTGTGTGTGTGTGTGTGTGTGTGTGTGTGTGTGTGTGTGTGTGTGTGTGTGTGTGTGTGTGTGTGTGNTGTTGTTGTTGTTGTTGTTGTTGTTGTTGTTGTTGTTGTGATAGTAAGTCACTTCTCTTGAACGCTGCAATCGCTGTCAATCAACAAAGGTGTGGTGATCGACGCCGGGAGTGCTGGAACTCGGGCCTCTTGGTGGTGAATTTACCGAGTGGTTGGATTCCTAAAGTGAAGGGTTGTTAGATTTAACTCCCACTTAATGTTGACCCCGGATTAAGAAACCCCATGGTTGTTGAAATTGGGGAGGTGCCATTTTAAAGGGGACTTCTCACTTTTAGGGGTACCCCCCTTAATAATCACTATAGGGGTTTATTAATTCGGGGTTGACATTATTCAGTTTCAAAAAGGGTGATGAAAAAAGTTGTTTGGGGATGAAATTCCATGATTCCATGAAACCCACTGATCGAGGTTCCAAGGAGGGAAGGGCAATGGGGACATTTTCCCTAGGGGGAAAAAAGAAATTGCATTTTCCTTGGGGGAAGAAAATCTAGAAAAGTTTGGTTGCTTCCCTAAGAATCACTGGAATCCATGAGTTTAGCATAGTTAGGCTAGTTTTTTGATGTTTGTTTTCTCATGATATTTTCATAGTTTCTGACCTTGTTTTGTGTCAGAATCAGTGAAGATCATAGCACGACTTTGACAACTTTTACCCGTGCATGAACACAAACTACCCAAAACTCCACGGGATGATTTTTCGTATTGCATTGGGAAGCGTTTTTTTTAAAGACAAGTCGCATCAATTGGTAAGTTATAGCTACATCAACTCACATCAATAAACTATCAATTCACATCAAATGAATCATCAATTAACATGAATAAACTATGAATTAACATCAACTATACGTACTACCCTATATAAATACACTCCCTGAAACGAACATAGCATCTGCCAGGAAGCTACCCTTTTTAAAGAAACTCAGCTTCCAACCATCCATTTTCAGGTTCTATGTTAGTTTCAGAGAGTGTATACTGTTGATGGTTCAAGAATCCGAAACAACCACCTGGCATGTATAAAACCTTGTAGCTGATGGGATAAACACCAACCTCAACTGGTGAACGCCGGATTTCTTCCATCAACAGTATCAAGAAGATTCAACCATCTTCAACTTGAAATTCCTGTACTTAGTGCCCCATCACCTCAGCATCCGAGGATTTCTGAACCATCAATATCAAATTAAAATCACCATCAACCCTGCTACCTTGTGAGGTCAACGTCTTCCGCTTCGACGCCTGGACGTTGAAGTTGCTGGATATGAACGGAGCAGCGCAGGTGACCTCGGCCCAGGTCACCCCAAAAGGTGGTGAAAAGTAAGGGAATTCCCTCCCCGAAATGGCCGAAACGTTCAGGTTAAGGGTTTATGATAAATTACTCATATAGGTGGTTGGGGGTTGGGTTGGGTTCTTGCCATGAATATCGGACATTTGGAAGGGGTCCCACATTGCCCGATCCTTAGGGGACGAAACCGAAAATCTCATGGTTTGCTCGTTTTTTTTGTTTGTTGGCAAGGCCAAGAGGTTTGTAGCGAATTGCCTTCTACCCTGCTGAAGTTTAAATTGGACCAAAATGAGAAGTGCAAAAGGATTGGACCAAAAATCGCCTGGAAAAATCTTTGGTTCGGCCGTTTGCAACCTGTTTTTTTTGAAACAATATTTTTTTTCTGAAGCCTACCTACATTCTTTTCAGGTTTTTATATCAGTGCTTTCTTCATTCACCCAGATATCTTGTAGTTTGTTTCAACTAATTTTAGTTTCATTCAACTCTCTACAATTTTTTCGGGGGGGGGTTTGACCACCAACAACCCCCCAAAAAAGTCACGGTCACTTGACGAAAACGCATTGTACAAAACGCTGCGCAGATCTTTGTGGAAGAAGAGCCTGGCATTGGCGACTTAAACTCCAGTTGCTTGGTCCGTTTAAGGGTGTACACCCTGGAAGATGGTTTCGGCTGGTTCACCTACAGCCATCACCCATGATTTAGAAAGGAAGATGATCTGACGCAAACCTCCTAGAAAATTATGTTCCAGCCGTTACATCTTCAGGGATGTATCTCAAAATGATGGGGGAGGTACGTAGTACCACCATTTTAAAGATGGGTTTATGATGACGTTTCTTTGGGTTCCGAAGAAAAAACAAACAAACAACACATTTTTTCCGACTGCCAAAGAAAACATGTTTCTCCACCCCCAAAAAAGGGGTTGGCCTAAAATTGGGAGCCAAATGTATGGTGCAATTCTAGTGATTCTCCACATATATATATATATATATAAGTAGTGAGAGGCCTTAGGGGTAGGTTGGTAGTCGCGATTTTCCCCCAATATATTTCATCACTACATAAAAACATTTTTCCACCCCATATCATGTAAAAATCATCTTAACATTCTTATTTCCATATTTTGCCCCAGCAATTTTCATCACTACTAGGGGGCATTTTCTCAACAACATATTTCATCACTACATAGGGGCATTTTTCCACCCCAAATCATGTAAAAATCATATTAACATGTTTATCTCCATATCGCGACAACCAACTCTACCCCAAGGTCTCTCATAGAATTTAGGTTAGTAAATAACATTGATACATTAATTAGTTAAAAGAAATGTATCAAGGTATTCAATCAAAAATACAACGAATTACTTCTCTTTGAAATTCTCCATCAAATAGTTTAGGATAAAATTTACACCCTCTTTCACATAACATCCAAATCATAAATTCATGACATATAGGTTTTTGAAAACTAGACCTTTCTTCATGGTTTGTCCAAATTTTTTCATAAGGGAACTTCATTAAATTCCTGCAATTATAATAATCACGATTGCGAGCATTTTGAAACCTCCTAAAAAAAGTTTTCTTTGTTGGAAAAGTATTCAAATGGTAAAAACATATTGACCATAATATCAAACCATCGTGAAGGTATTTGTCATATTCATCACTACAATAGATTTCTTCAATATCAACTCCTTTCCACCTGTCATAAAGTTCTTTTTCATATGGACTAATATCTTCTATCACCTTTCTTGTTCTAACACATTTTTTACAACTACACTGAACAAAACTTAAGATATTTTCAATAACTTCATCAGGCAATTTATTATTAACTTTTCTTACTCTATTTTTGTAAAGTCTTAATGAATTACATTTAGTCATTTCTTCTTCAATTCGCTCTCTAATATCAGTATCCATTTCCCTTATTAATATTTATAGTTCATATGTCTTTAAATACTTTTTGGATTAAATACTAAATCAAACATATCTTTCAGCATCTTCATCAAAGTTTATCTCATAGAAATTTAATGTTTCTTGTCGTGGTTGCCGTATCTCTTTGTTGTTCAATTTCGTTAGATACACTTGTTTTTATTTTTATATTCAGCACTGCCTTTTTGAACATAACCACCTTGTTTTTTAGTTTCTTCTTTTGCCTGACTTAATTTTTCCAACAACTCTAAAACTAATTTGATATTTTTATTACATCTATTCAACTTATTAGTAATTTCAGTAAGTTTTTCTAAATTAGCATCACTAATGTTTTCCTCATCTACATCCATGGTCATATAATAAAACTAGATATTTTTTAAAACTTTTATAAAACTTTTTAGTCTAAATCTTCCGTCCATGAAGATGATTTATTTCTGGGAGTGCTCATAACATCACTTATCATTTCATATTTCTTTTTTTCTTCATCACTTTCTGGAGTAGTTAGGCGGTTGAACGAAAAACTTATACTATGGTCTTCGCAATCTAGTTTTATCTCTCCTTGGTCATCGCGTGATACATTCATAGTTTTATCGTTTCTACTTATCTTGAATGAACACGGATTACAAGAACATTTGATGCCTTTAGGGTTGATTTCAATTTCATTTCTCAATTGTATCTTTCCATTACATAATGGGCAATCTATTATTATAAATTTACTTGTCAATCTTTGTTCTTTAGTGAGTGTTATTGTTTTAGGTTCATCATCGCTCAAGACATCTTCCTCTGGAATGGGTTTTTTATGGGTTCTTTTTGGAGGCATTTATATTTACTTTTAGATAATTTAAACTTAATTTCAGTAGTTCTAATGTAGCATAGCAACAGGTCTTAATTTTACTATCTTTAACTACTGGAAATTTAGTATCATCAATAATTCTATTTTCTACATCATTGATTGTTGTCATATACATGTCTAGTTCCGCAATTGTCATAATAATAATTATATGATAATATTATTTACCATTTAATTATTAATCATGCTCGGGGAAATAAAACGAATTCAGTAGGGGTCAAAAGGGGTTTCCGGTGTATCTGTATCACTTGATTGCTACTGTAAGACTGCCTGTATTGCATAGGAGACGAAAACAGAAAAACTAATTAACATTCTTATGATGGGCAAAATATCGCAGTCTGTCCCATTCGCCTTACATCCCTTT
>DF242163.1:0-62140 GCA_000507305.1 Breviolum minutum Mf 1.05b.01 | reverse complement strand
GTGGTATATACTGCCAATTGGGTGGTTATATACTACCTACCACCTAGTAAGGGAACCAGAATCAGCTATTGATATAGGGATCTTGAAAAAACTATTCTGGTTGGTGGTTGAACCACCAACCCATCTGAAAAATATGTCACCGTCAAATTGGGTGAAAATCTTCCCCAATTTTCAGGGTGAAAACAAAAATATGTCAAAGCACCACCTAGTCTTTGTAAATAAGATAGGATAATTGACATATACAGGCATGTAATAACCCAACCTTAGTTGTGAAGAAGGTATCCTAAATTATGTACAATGGACATTGGTATATTTTTTTTAATGAGATAAACCTGCAGGGTGGTGATCCACCAACACCCTGCAAGGGATGTTGGTTGAATTTATGAAAGGCATTACGCCTCCCTAGAACTAACGGCAAATGCCCCGTTTGCCCCTTGAAAAAAAATAGGCCTAAACACCCCAAAAGGGAACAGTTTCGTAGTCCAACCATCTATTTTCAGGGTGCAAACTTGCTGTTAGTTTCAGGGAGGGTATTCTAAATCTTATCCACCGGTGTTTCGGAGTGTTTTTTCCTCAGCCAGTAGCACCAAAATCATGGCCCACCTATGCGGCCGGGATGACCCTTTGAAGACTATATATGTGTGTCCTGGAAACCATACTTTTCCAGTTCCATGTGGCGTAAAATTTGCCAGAGTGTGTGGTTCCTTTCACAAAAACGTTGCTTTGAGAAACAAACCACCAATTCTCAAGCGTTGCATGGATGACAATCATACAGCAGAAACATACTAGTTATCTACGATACTATATACTTGTTTGTGTGGCAATCTACATCAAGTAAGGGTGTAAATTTGAAGGAATCCAAAGACCAGGTTTTCCCAACATACCAACTGTCAGGTTGTCGCAACCACGGTGACCAAGAAAAATCCCGGTCCCAAACCTTTGCATCATGACTCTGCAGTGATTTACCATCCAATTAGTGCCATTCCTTGCAAGTTTGCTAATAAAATTGGGAAGGCTTCAATATATGCCTTTCAAAACGGGCATTTTATAGAAATGGAAAAATCTATAGATTACCCCAAAAAAAAATCTGAGCATGTTCTCTTCAAATCGCTTCTTTGACACCAATTTCTTTCCCCATTGGATCCATGGGACTGGAATATTTACCTACATTTAGTTGATGTTTTATGGTAAATAAAGGAAAATATACCATACATGGAACCTATTGGTTACTTTGTTGCCTTGCAAACGTTACTTCCCTGGACGCGGGAGCAAGACCGACGACCGACCTGGAAAAAGTGCGAGTGGAGCAAAACGAGTCCGACCTTGGGCCAGGTAAAGGAGAATGACGTGTGTGACCCGAATGCCGTATTTTAATAACTATTCCNGGAGGGTATTCCTCCCTAAAACTAACATTTTCGCCCCCTAGAAAACAATGGTTGGAAGTTGGAAGGCCACTTCCTTTTGGGACGGGAAATTTATCAGGGGCTATGTCATTTAACAGGGGGGGTAATCCTCAACACAACAGAGGTCCAAGTACATCTAAACTTCAACTAGTAGATACACAAAATGGTGGTTTGGAAAAGGAAGTTGTATAAAAATGATGGGACTTTTGGGATAGCCGCATAGCCGTGGTACATTAAAGATCAAGTCCTAAGGTTTCACGTAACCATTCTCTGTAAGATTCATGATAAGTTGGGATGCGAGTACTCCTGGATAGAAATTCCCTGCCCTGTTGTTGATGGAAGAAATCCTGGAACAAATGCATAAACTCTGAAAAATAATGAGATAAACTACAGTACAGGTGCAGCATGCAGTGTAGACTTCGCCAGGGTTTGCACCCCCACAAGAGGCATTCCAGTAATGGGCGTAGTACCAGTGTGCGATGTCAGAAGGTTCTAAATGCACCATCAGAAGATGCACATCCAAACACCATTGCATCAAAAATTGGAACATGACACTGCATAAGATGATATAAAATGAATATACTTCCTGTTATTGCACTGAATTTGTCATGGGTCGGATACTCTGCTACGATGATAGGTACTGGAATTCTACAAGGGCTCCTGGTTTGTATGAAGTAGGTTGATATTCCCCCTATAGGAATGAGCTCAAAAGGGTCGGACAGCAATTTTGTAGTTGTAAAGGCGGGTTCCCAGCCTATCTTCCAGAAAGGCCTCTACAAAATCAAGACCCATCTGTCTACAAAATCATTTGCACGGTCCTTGTATTAAATGATATCAACAAACACATGCCAACCAACAAGGTATGTAACCACGAATCTGAAACTGTTGAACAGTTTCAAGTTGACTGAACAGACCAAAACCCATGTTGAAGAGGGCCTGAGGGTTGGCTCTTACCATATGTTATCACTTCTTGTGGTACAAGTATCTTTGATGCAAAATGTACATGATGAAGATTATGATTTTATAGAAAAGCTTCAGTGATGCACAATTGCAACTTGTGATGCACTTGAAACATACAACATGTATTTATACTTCTTGTGAGGAAAATTCCTGCAGGGCACTATATATTATCTACAGTAAAAAAAGAGATAGATATCTGAACTAACATCTGATATCTTTCAAATACATATCAAACCACAACAAATTGGATACAATGGTAAGAAAGTCTTGGAATCCCACCGATCCTTTGAATCATTTCAACGAAACAGCCAGTCCTTTCTAATTAGAGCAATGAAAAAAACCTGGTTATTTTCTGTATATAGGGGATTATACTACCCATTAATATAGGGATTATAATAAACCATTATAAGGATCCTTATTAACCAATCAGTATAATGGAAAGTAGGAGTTGTTTTTTTCGTGGCTCAATTGGTCTAGGCATCCCAAACAACGAGGTCGCAAATGGAGAGCCATGGTTGAACTGTGAAGGCAGAGCCTCACCATGGGACATGTGGAAAAAACAAAATGGAGACACTTTTTTTACGCGCAAAAACGACGAAACCAACCGGCATGACAAATTTGAGAATAGTTGATGCCCATGTCCAATGTTAAAGGGATTGAAATGCCAAGTTCTTCACAATGGTACTCACTATTTCTAATGATTTTTGTGGGGGATTTGATCAAAGAGATGACATTTTGACTTCTGGTCCGGGCATTCTCAACTAGACAAAAACTTAAAATGCGTGTGACCACTATATAGTCACTAGCAAGGATGTTGTAGCTGATAATCATGGAGTCAGCTCGTGGTTGGTGAAGATGAGGGTCATCACCTATCCTACCCATTTCTGATATTCCAGATGTGCTTGGAATAGGCTCCACCCACCAACCTTTACCATCAAGTCACCTATCAGAAGGGAAACTTTTGATTCAGCTTCCAGCAATGGCAAAACCTTGTTTACTGTATCTTCTTTGAAAAGCCGAAAAATTTGTTGCCACTTTGGGGTTCTTCATTTGCTGCTGCAAAAACTGTATGCCATCGCCACTAACAGCAGCGGCGTTGCTATCCTCAACAAGCTTGTCCTCCTGATGGTCATCCTCAGCAACCTGCAATCATACTCGCCATCATCGTCATCACCATCATGATCGTCAGCAGCAGCAACAACAACAACAACAACAACAACTACTACTACTACTACTACTACTTCTACTACTACTACTACTACTACTACTACGACTACTACTACTACTACTACTACTACTACTACTACTACAAGATCATCATTACCATCAACATCATTATCATCATTACCTTTATCATCATCATGTTCAACGACAACCATAAGTTTCTCGTACATACGATTATGCTTCCACCCGCCGGTGCATCCGCAAAAACACCTTTTTTTGATTGGGCACCACGCCTACAGCGACCAAACCGGTCAAAGGCGTCCAAAAGTGATACATCAAATATTCCTGCAACAACCACGATCCACGGTGCATTGATATGTCCCTTGAATTGAGTCTGTCAAAATGACACGGCTTTCGATAGATGTAGGAAGACCTCTTGATTTTGGAGAAGTTCTGCTTTCAGGATCAAATTACATTTGATCACCAACATAGAAAAACAACTCCAAACATTATGGACAGTTGCTTCTATACCAAATGTACCATCTCGTTTTTGTTGGTTGAATCATCATCAATATTAATATCATCATCATCATCATCATCATCATCATCATCATCATCATCATCATCATCATCATCATCCCTCTCCGTTTCCTGATCATTTCAGCAGGTCTTTTTAGTCAAAACTCCAGGCCTGTAGGGCAGTTTTCAGCCGAAGACATACCTCAGACTCTGGATTGTCAATCCACCCAAACTGGAAACAATGTTACCTATCGTAAAAAATGGATCATATTCTCTCTGGTAAAATATAAGACATGTTGGAAAGCACCTAAACAAAAAAAACATCAAATGAAAACTACAAACATTTGTCTTGTGTTTCTTTCGCCTGGTCTTGCACAATGGCTCTTTTGGGCTAGTCTTAGTCTCCCTTAAGGCAGTTAGATGCTTCTACTGACTACCGATCACTGGCAACTCAAACCTTGCTATAGGCTATAGTACATTAGTAGCCAGGACAGCATATCCCCCGAAAAAGGGAAGCACTCTGATAAAAAGTGCCTTCTTTCTTTGTGAAGGAGCAGAACTGCTTCAAAGTTTGATGATGTGTAACTAGTAAAACCAAAGAAAACTGCAAGAATCATGCCAATTTTGCGTCACATTATCATCCCGATTCTTTTAGCGCTATTTATTTTGGATTTGGAAAAGACAGGGTACGTCTTGGGAAGATCTTTTGGTGGTTTACCTTTTACGAAGAGACAGACATCATCGCGAAAAATGGCTGGTTTTGCGGGTGATTTTTGGATTAGTTTTGGTGACTGGACAAGTTCAAAGCATATTCCATAACACTGCTGATATGTGATGAAGATAAGTTAAGTGACAAGTAACAACTGTGATGTGATACCTATAAACCACATGGCACATCCCCGCAACACAAGAATCACCAAACAACAAAACTCCCATCAATATTTCAAGAACATACAGTCATACCGAGTCATACCTTCATTCCTGCTGTATATAGAAGAAATCCTGCACCATCCGACAAGTAGTTAAACCCATTATTTACTTCTATTAAAAGACATCTCAGGTGGTGATCGCCGGATTTCTTCCTTTTAACAGTAAATGATTGGCAACCAACTGAACCAACCTCCGAAGCATGTCAAACGACTCGCAAACGACTCGTTGATTTCCCAAGAAACCACCTGAGCCACAAAGAAAAAACCCTTACAACTTTCAATTGAATCCTGGTTGTTAAACAGGGATCCTTATAATGGTTTACTAGTTGGTGGTTTCAACCCATTTGAAACATATTAGTCAAATTGGAAACATTCCCCAAGTAGGGATGAAAATAAAAAATATTTCAAACCTAGTTTATTATAATCCCTATAAAAACTGGGTAGTATTTCATCCCCTATCTAACCCTAAACCAACCAGGAGACCCTGGTTGCATGACGCCAAAACCTTGGGTTTCCCCGACGCGTCCCAAAGAACTGCTGCGATCCCGTGCTTCGTCGGGCGCATCATCTGGTGGTGGCCGGAGTGGTGGGGTGGGGTCTTCGTGGCATCCACCCTTTCACGTACTTAGATGTCCCGTTGGAAGTTAGGATCAAAGGTTAGGATCAGTGGATTATATCCCCAATATACCCCCATTTACAGGTAGGTGAAATAACCCATTGATCCTAACCATTGATCCTAACTTCCTGGGACATACAAGTATGGGCAACTATATTTCATGTATATTATTAGGGTTCCAAACACCTTGTTTTTGGAGGTATTTGGACCCCAAAATCATACCTAAAACAGTTGTTTGTTCTTTTATTGAATGTCCTACATCATACGTAATCTCGTACTTTCAGGGGGATTCTGTTCTTGCTGTCGGGGAATTTGAGCATTATAACTATTATAACTATAGTCTAGTAAGAGAAAATCCTACAAACACTTCTGGTTGTATGATGAAATAACCATATACATGTTTGCGTTTGGAGTTTGTAACACAAATTGTTGAATGGAATTGGTATTTTAGATTTGGAATTGGTACCCAGGTAACTTGGTGCACTTGAATTCCTTCCATCCTCATCCAAATTGTTTTGAAACTCGTGGGAAACCGGGAGATATTTTTGACATTCATATACCTTCAGTAGGGATGAGACACAGTTTTGGTGATTTACTGATCTGTTCAGATTCCACGGCTACAAACCACGAAACCCTGAGCTGAGATTGGAAGTGGATAATGGATGATAATGGGATATCTCCCAGATAAACCCCAAATTTCCCTTCACAACTTTGGATCATTGTCCACCAATAGATTTGTTGTTTTTGTTCACAACAAAATGCTGCCTACAGCATGTAAAACCACCTTAATTTTCGGTACTTCTATACTAGTACTGCCACTTCTATATATCAAGTATGTACATGGTGTTGCCACGTTGACACCGTTTCCCCACTTACCAATAGAAACACTCCAAAATCCGTTGATGTTTTAATTTTTGTTTCCATTTCCAACATCAGATCTGGCGGGTTTGCGCCTAGTCTTTGTCGGGTGGCGCGTCGAGCCTAAAAATTGCCGGAAATGTTTAACTTGATCTAATTCATCGGATACCATGGGCCCCCAAACCTACATGTTTAGAGGGTTTTTATGGTAAATAACCAGGCTTTTAGGTGGCCAAAACCTCTATTTTTCATGGTTTTGGGGGCTCATGGTAGGTATACATGGTACTAGTATATAATAAATATCATGGGATGGTACACCTCTCCAAATAGCAAGGACGCACAGAAATAGCCAATCAGATTGCCAATCCTTATTAGACACACAGCTAGTGTGTTTGCCAGGATCTTCGAACCAGTGTGACTTGAGGGTTTTGGAAGGCAAGATGTCCTTATCATGTTCTTTTTTTTTTTCTGGGGGGTCCTGGGGCGGGTCTACCATCACATGAATCCGAATGTCATATCATTATTGTAGAATATTCCCAGAAATAAACAGTGAATAAAATTGAAAGGATACTACATGGAATGATAATGATACATCGATAGTTCTACGGTATACTTTTGGTATATTTTGTTAACGTCTGGATGTAGAAACAAAACCCAGCTAAAAACTTATTTCTGTGTACACACGCTCTCCAAATGCAAATGACAATCATGTATATATGCTGAAAATGCTGAAAAATATAATGTCGGGAAGAACAAAAAACATTGCTCACGTGATACCACCGAGCTTTCAGGTTTGCTTAGGTGCTGCATCAACAAACAAGCAGCTCTGGCTTACCTATTATACAACTATACTTTGTTACCTGACACCAACTGACAGGAGTATCAGTTGAGTAAAGTCATTGAAATTAAACGCAAAAAAACAAGAAACAACATCATCTTATATCCAGCCATCCCTTACCTTTCTTACCACTAAAAGTCATTGTGCTCATTGTATTTCTCACTGTTTGCCATTAACGTACACACACACACACACGATAGGTCTCCGAACAAAACTCTTTCCGGGCTTCTTTCGCGCCCTGCCCCAACACCAGGGTCGGACCAACGGATTTCGGAAACTACTAATACTTGGAGGATCATCCCAGGACTTGTAAGTGGTTAATAACCATGGCAAATTTCCTCCTCTAAGTAGGGTTGTTCCCCTTCCAAACATATAAATGGGGGCTACTAGCTACTTAATGGGATGATCCTCCAAGTACACACTTAAATTGCAAAACCAATTGATCCAATGGCCAGAAAGAGGGATGAAAAACAAGGTGACTTTAAACGATTTCCCCAATGAATTCAAAAGATACTTCTGGTTTCTGATGAGATTCTTGAAATCATGATTTTGTGAAGGAAACTAAGTAGTTAGCCGCTAATTCAAAAAAGCTCCGAAGATACGATATGACCTTCAATAAACATCTATGTTGCTACATCAACAATTACCAGTCTGAGAAACGTTTGATGATTCACTAGCCTGAATGCAACTGTTTTACTTGGATTTGTTTTTTTTTCCGAAGAATTTCTGGTATGTCAGTCATTATAAACCCACAGAGTAAATCATGGCTGCAAACATGAATTCGCAAAACAGGCTGTATAAAAAACATGTTTTGTCATTGCCATGCTGGAGGTCATCAAGAATAAAACCGGCCAACGAACATGCTCAAGAAACTGTTCCTCCCTCCCCTAAACCGGAGGTGGCACATCTGAAGTCGTTTTGCCATGGAAATATGCTGCCCCAATAATGTTCTTAGGGTATTCGCAGTAAACTAGAACGGCGACCTAAACTCAAACGACCATCCTGAAGATGTATGTTAGACACAGGGCGCTTCCTCTATCATGGCCGTTCGCAACATATCTAACAATCTAACACTACATGATGCCACAATGGCAGTTGCAAATGGAGTTAAAAGTAATCACCCCAATAAATTGCCTTGTAATTCGGTAACTGGGGTTGTAAACCCTGTAAGTAGAGTTATATATAAACTTACTGGTAACTATGTTGCACAAGTACCCTAATTTTATCAACACATCACACCGACCCACCTTTCTCAATGACAAATGGCGATTCTTTCTCGCCTCGCCCCCAATGCAGTCTGGTGCTTTCGTATGTCATCGTCGTCCTTGGTTGACCAAAGGGCATGCCTTTGTTTGCGTTTTTCTGACCGAATCAAATCAAAACAAAACAAGTCATCATCATCATAATCATCATCATCATTATCATCAAAACACACGAGTCAAGACCTCTCCCGAGGTACTCGTTTACAAGTTCTTTTGCTTAAACGGGAGCTTCCCTCCACACGACGTGTTTCGAACATGTTGGTCCACTGATTAAACCACAATTGACATGGAAATATGATGTCGGTCAATGCACCACTCAAGATTCATTAAAACAATGTAAACAACCATATGGGGGTTTCCTAAAATGGTGGTACCCAACAACCATGGGTTTTCCAACTAAAAATTACTAAAAATGATCATTTGGGGTGTTTTGGGGGTACCACCATTGAAGGAAACACCCATATGTTTCATCGCAAAGTTTGGCCCATCAAAAGTATGTTCGGCCGCAAAAAAGCTGGAGCCCATTGAAGCCCAAAAATTTCCAATTTGCAACAATCTTGAGTACATGATCTTGGGATTTGCATAAGAACACCAAGAAGTTCAGGTACCTAAAATGGAGGAATCCTGAACCTTATAAGGCAATTTTTGGGAGTGGGCTTCCCTTACATAAGCCTTACGTACAGATTATATATGTGAGTACCTCCGTTTTTGGTACCTCAAATGTTTGGTGATAAGATGCTTCGGGAAAAGTATATATATGATTAACTAGTTGGTGGTTGAACCAACCCATTTGAAAAATATGCTTGTCAAAATGGCTTCATCTTCTCCAATTTTCGGGGGTGAATATTCGAAACATATTTGAAACCACCACTTAGTATGAATAGTATGGACTATCATATCCTACTCAGAATCGATAGTGAAGAACTATTCCAGGCAATAAAAATAAATAATGATTTCAAATCCAAGGCACAAAAACAAAGTCCCTTCTAGCTTCAGCCATGGCCGCATGGCGGAGCTTTTATCTTATGTGTTTTTCTGTGCTTTTCTTTGAGCACAATTCTCTTTGCCTCCCTATATACCCCTAGTGAAACCTCTAGAAAAAAACTCGTGAAAGTTCAAGCTCGGCTTCAAGCACGAAGAAACTGTTGTTTTTTTTGGACGTGTTTCGGTCAACAAACAAAAACGACTCGAGACTTGGATCATTGTAATCCTTGAACTGACAAGGTGACAAATTACAACAAGTGAATTTGTACCTATCATCCCCATATGCGCCGAAGGTAGGGTATGTTTACCTACAATTGGTAAATTCTTATGGTAAATGTAGGTAAAATATACCATACATGGAAGGTACGAGTATGGGTACCTAACATTGGACAAAACCATTAGATTAGACAAACATCACTCTTTGAATTAGAACATGTTTGAAACAACATCCCATCAAAGTTGTATTCACCATTTTTTTTGCAAAATAACAGTTGTCATCTTGAAAATTCCCTAGGGATCCAATCACCTTTTGAGAAAAGGTGATGATTGAACACCCCAATCATCAGCTGAGCCTATAAGGAGTGATGATTTCTCTTCCAGATTGGATGTCGTGGGTGGACTGTTAGGTCAGCCGGGGAGTTGGGTCCGTTTTTTTCGCAGGTGAAACGAATCGCTTTTTTGGATGGTTGAGCCAAGTGGTTGTTTTTGGCAGGTGCGGAGGCAGCTGTGTTGAGGCATCAAAATCCCTTCGTGAAACTAGGTGGGTGGAGCCATCCAGTTGAAAAAAAACATATAAAATATGGATCATCTTACCAATTTTCGGTGTAAAACTCAAACAAACATCAGTTTTAACCACCTAGAAAAACAAGGTAAAACAACAATTTCCATATGCTTCAATTTTCTTTGGGGGGTAAATTTCTTTCGGAAACGAATCCACAATGAGAATTTTGCAACAGAAACAATGGTCACAACCCAAGCATTCACCCATAGTTGGACAGTTAAGCTGGTGGGGTAGTAACAAAAAATCTAAGGGGTTGAGACAAAATGCTTGGAAGATATTCCATTGAGTGGCTTCGAACATCAACTATTTTGTGATCACTGTCTACTTCCACAAATGATCCAACTTCCAGGAGATTTTGCACCAAACAGATTTGATCAGCTGCTGCTTACTTCTGGTTGAGGGCATGATTTCATGTAGAAAGAACAATATAGCTATATAGTAAGCTCATTGGTGAATACTATAGTATAATTCAAAAAAACATATCAGTCAACTAGGTGAACCCCCCCAAAAAATTGGGCTTGAATCATTTCAATCATACTGTACGACTGTAATACTTTTGATGTCTGAAAACCTGCACCACCTGGGATGTATGAAACTCTATAAACAATGGGATAAACTACCTATCAACTGGTGCAGGATTTCAGCCATCAACAGTATCACCAAGAAAAACCCACTGGTTACCATCTTTCCACCTGCCCCCTGTTTTTTTTCCCTCGGTGTCCCCACACAGTGGATAAAATTTCCCAGAGGAGATCTTTTCTCAACTCCAGAGGTCGAAGCCACTAAAATCACTAAAGATTCCTCCCTCAGAAAAATGTAGCTTCAGTAGTTTTCAGCTTAAAATTCCAAATCAATCTAGTTGGTGGTTTCAACCCATCTGAAAAATATTAGTCAAATTGGATCATTTCCCCAGGTAAGGGTGAACATAAAAGATATTTGAAACCACCATCTAGCAATGTTCAAATACATCTTCAAATTGGAAAATCTCATATTGTAATACATTGGTTTAACTAAAGAATAGTATGTTACATGTAGCTAGCCTTCCTTCAAGAACCATGGCTCAGTGGACAAAAACAGGGTAGCAAAACAATAATAAAAGTTACCTCATCAAGTACCACTGGCTTGCCATGATTATGGGAGGAGGGGTATCATTGACGACAATCTATGGATTCGAGGAAAGATTTTAGGGGCCTCGGTTATGAGGCTGCCATGGCAGCCTGTATTATCAGAACTCCCTGCGATTTGCAGGAAGATGTTTGCACGTTTTCGTGTTTCCGTCAGTCGCGTTTCAACTGACGCTTTGAAAACATCGACTTGAGAATGGCTTTGAGGCAACATATTTCCTGACATTCAATGTTGCAAGCTTTTTGAAATCGACATCCATGTTCCATCCAACTATCCCATACCATCCATGTATGGCATATTTACCTACATTTTGGTTGTTTTTAATGGTAAAATACAATAAACCCTAAGGATCCATACCCTTCCCTAGAGTAGGTTTGATGGTCCTAATCCCATCCCCACAATAGGATTGGTTCAGGTTAATCCCTTTCTTAGGACATATCTGGATCCTTAGGGAAATGTAGTTAAATATACCAGTCCCATGGATCCATCCCTGGCTATTGTCACCTGCCAGTCAAGTCATGTCGACATGACGTCGTCCAGTCGTCCATCACTGCAGTAGATCTGGTGCCACATGCCTCCGGTGAAAAACGATTCCCGGACTTCGCATCCGACTTCGCGAAAGTTGGCGTTTCCAAATCTCAAACCGAGTAGTTGGGGGAAGCCCGGAACCGGAAGATTGCCATTTTTTAAAGGATTTATGTGGTTTATTGTTCCAGTGAAAGTTAAAAGCAGCAGTTATTTATGATTTATATTTTTATGTTTAAAACTTGTCAATTGACTTGAGCCAACAGAAAACTGGGGTCAATGTATATTACCTCATTTTCACCCACCCAGCACCTGATGATTCGCATTCTGGGTCCTGTAAAAAAACACCCACATCAGATCAATGAGAATGGTGATCCATATCCCATAGGATCCATGTATGGTATATTTACCTGCATTTAGTTAATATTTATGGTAAATGTAGGTGAATATACCATACATGGATCCTATGGGTATCTTTTTCAAGCGCAACACCCTGATCTTCAAGGTACAAGTTAGGTTGTTTCACTACATGTTACAGGTAGTCTATCGAGTTACCCTCATTGAAACTAACATAGCACCTGAGAATAGGCCTCCCTCATAGGAAAGTAGTATTCCAATCATCTATTTCTACGGGCTATTTTAGTTTCAGGGAGGGTAATTGGTATCTATACTCATTATGTACGTATTATCACACACACATGTAAACAGAATAATTTTTCCAGGCAACAACTTGGCAATCTCCCATCCCAAGAAAAGTCCAAGCCGAACAAACTTTGCCCATTTGTAGTAGGGAATCCTTTACATGGATCATCCTAAAGACCATTCCTTGTTTGGTCTTGGACTTCCTGGGTGATTTTTTGGTACATCTTCACTATCACACAATGCCCACCCCATCTACCGAAGTCAATCCGATTGCGCAAGCTGCTTCACCGATCCGACATCCATGTTCATGTGGACAGATCTCTGGTTATGAATCACAACGGATCTATGAGAATGGTAGACAGGGAACATATATACATCTTTCTGTATTATTGTTTACCTTAGATGCAAGTCAAACACAGCTAACAATATCGTACAACATGCACCTAACAGGATTTCAAAAAAAACAGGAAAAAAGAAAACATATTCATGTCATTCATCTTAAGGGATGATGGTATGAAAAAACTCATACTCAAACGCTGTTGTGGGATGTATTTGTTAGAGTCGTTTGTCTCTTGCAATTTCTCACTTTAGGATATTTTTGGCGTAATCGCACCTTAATCACCTTCTTGGGGGGCTGTTGACATATACCATGCAGGTTGAGCCGTTCCTTTGTGTTAATTGGTCATGGTTTTCGCCAGTTAAAAGGCAGTCCAAACCTGCTCACTGAGTACAACAAATACATCCATATATATATATATAAACCAAAAAAACATATTGTAGACTGAATATTGCAACCCATGTCAACCCCTAGATTGTATGATAGACTAGTATTTATATAATATATTCAGGGGGTTCGCAAAATCAACTGGAACAATTCCGGCACATTGTCAGTATTCCAACCATTGGTAAGAGTCAATAATCTCTCAGAGGAAACAACCTGATCAACCCGCAAAAAGCATGTCTCAAAACCCGACATTTGCTGATCCAAACTAAATATAAATAGATACCAGTAGATATACAATGATATACATTGATACGTAAATGTATAAACATTTAAAGAAAAACTACCTCCTGGGAACTAACATAGCTCCTTCCAAGAACTATTTGAAGATGATAGTCCCTTTCCAATGGCATATGCTATAGTTCCCTGGAGGCTGAAATAATTATTAAGCATGTTGTTTAAAGGAACAAACATAATTTTACCTTGTGTTGACCCCCTTCCCACTAATGTAATAGTGGCAAATGAAGTTTTATGGGGATCCTCTAATCCTCTACTAAAAAAGGAATCAATCCTGGTCCTGGTTGTGACTATTGCTGGGTAGGGGAGCAACCCAACATGAGAATCAACCATTCATGTAGGTAAATATACCAGTTGGCCCCTACCACTGATAAAATACGGTGAAATAGTAGTTCCTATAAGTAGGATGAAAAATAACCTCCAGTCAGTTACCCATCAATTTCCGGCCATTTAGGTCGGTGTTTATAAGTTATACATCAACTTATACCCCATGAAATAACGGCCTCGGGGGCCCACGGGGGCCCCACCTCGTATGGCCAGTTGAAATAAGTCCAAGGCACGAGGACATGCCTTGAGGATCTGGCCAATCATTACCACGGCCCAAGACCTGCAGGGCCGTGGGATCCAAGGATTCAACGGGCTACCGTTTTTTTCCTCCGGGAATTCCCGAGCGTAGCAGCTCAACGGCAAGGTCGGACTCCAGGTCGCAAAAATGGAAAGAAAATTCACGGAAGTTTCCCCAAATCGGGTCCTGGACCTTCCAAAGGGTGCCAAATGGTTTTAAGGGGTCTCAATTTACCATCCCTTAGGGTTTATTTGGCACCCCTTGGAAGGTGCTGGGTTGAATAGAAGCAAACACACCTTCGGCAGAAATCTGTTTCTCATGAATTTTCAGTCTATGACGTTCAGGGTATGCATTTCGGGAATTTGTCAAGAACAAGTTCGGGAATATATACTCGACATTTAATCCTATGTTTCGAAATTCAGATATATAATAGGTTTATCTTTCAAAAATACAAGCAAATCATTGGAGACTCGTTTTGGAGACATAAAATATGTTATGTTATTTTTGTTGTGTGTTTCACAAGTCTTTTCGAGTTTCAAACACCTTTTCGGTTGATTCCTCAATGTGAATCTTCCCCTCAAACTGGATCCACTCTTCACTGGAAAAAACGACGGATCAGACCTCGTCCGGAAGCTTGAGTGACCCTTGGGCTTTAGGATCACCGGTACCTGCGAGCCCGCAGGTGGTGGAAGGTATCCAAGGAAAAAAACTCTGTAACATATAGCGGCTCCCTACTTTTCATGGAAGAAATCCTCGTTACTAGCGGATGTACCAAACCTTTGAAAAATTCAGGGTGATAAAACTGCCAACCTCAACTTGGTGCAGGATTTTGGACGTCGAGAGTACCCAGTTATAAGTAGGGGGACCCCTAAACTCCACTGATAGGTGTTGAAATAACCTCAGTTACCCATTTTATGTTCTGCCATTGATAACTAGGAGCCCATCTTGCAGGAAACAACATCTGTGATGATTTTGGATGTTGGCCGTGTTGACCCCTCCTGTTGATGGAAGCCATCCCACGAACTTCGTATTAATCATAGAGGTAAAGATTATTTCACTATTAACATCATGTTTGATACACCCAAGGTGATTGGAAGCATTAATTTCCATCAAAACTTTCACAAAATAGTACTGGATTGTGATGATTCATAGTGACGTACCTACAAATCAATAATTGTAGAACCAGGAATGGTAATTTCTCTGACAACGTTCAGAACGGCAGGGGGGTCACCGGCGCCTCTTTAGAACGTCATGTTACTTTCAGTTCTAGCATCTGCCACCAGGCAATTCCTTACAATTCAAATCAAACTGGCAGCTGCAATTGAGCACTGATATACTGTATATAGTATTCTCTTGAGAATGGATGAGAAGTGTTTTGTGGATCTACGAGAACGTAACATGAAGTGACAGCAGCTGGCAATGGATACTGGTTTCCATCTCCCATCCTAGTCTCATTGAGAAAGGAGAGAAAAACTTAGGGATCCTTGGAAAGTTATTGAACATTCAACATGTGATATATAATCTTTTATTGTTTGACTTTCTGTGTGGGACTGGGATATACCCATGATATACATGGCTATTCCAGACAAGACTTGACTTTCAACAAAACACATCAATAAAGCTCACTTTTGAAGCCTTCCTTCAAGTCATGGGTCATCACACTTACAGGGTGTACATCCCATCAAAATACAACCATTCAGAACCAACAAAAACACTCACCAAAGATTCAAATGTCGAGAATTTAGTGTCAACCAACAATAAATCTTAAGGGCACATTCTCACATCCCTATATACTATATCAAACAAAACACCAAAACTACACCCTGGAAGATTAACATGGAACCTACTAATCAACCATTTAGAAAGGAAAATGATCTTCCAAACCTCCATCATTATGTTCCATGTTAATCTTCCAGGGTGTAGTGTTGTTTTGTTGGGTCAATCAGTGAGTGAAATCCCATCATACCGTAGATGATTCACCACCTGCATCGTCAGGACTTGGCGTTCCTGGTGAGTTGGTCAAATGTAGCTCGACAGATTGATGGAACAAGAAGGTTCCCATACGATCCATGGAACTGATATATCTATACCTATATGAATGGCGGATTTTTTATGGTTAAATGTAGGTACATTACATATACCAGTCCCATGGATCCTATGGGTGAGTTGAAGACTTATAAACGGCTGGATACTCTCAATTTGTTTTTCTTGAAAGCTTTGTACAATTATATATTTGAAGAGTTTGGATCTAAACAATCAAAACATCAAATGTAGTTTTGAAAGGAGTCATCTACTCTATACTCTTGCCGTTCGGCACATTGTTATTGAGATAACCTCCCTGAAACTAACAGCAAACGCACCTGAAAATGGAGGATTTGAAGACTAGTTTCCTTGAGGGATGGCTTCCTGGTAGGTACGAGCTGTTAGTTTCAGGGAGGGTATCATTGAGATCTTCACTCCTGAAAATTCCAGGTCCACCAGGTGATGAAAAAAATCGTGACTCAAACGTGGGATGGTGATGGTCAGAACGAGACCTTCAGTTCGGGTCACGACTTGGAAGAAACTGGATAGCTTCAAACAGGATTCTTCTTCTGAACTTAGTCGTCGCTGGCCATCGAACAGCCCCAAGGTTTTGATCTGAAAAAAAAATCACCAAACCATAGCGAAAAACTACCAGTTCATTCATGTGCATGGCTTTTTGGACCTAGGATTTGTTTTTAGGCATCTCCTAACACAAGAATTTGGGAGAGAAAGATCCGTGGGGTTTCAAGCACTTGAAACCTTGAGGTCAATCTTGAGGTCTCTCTCCCGAATATTTCTGGTATACACTGAAAAACCCAGGGAATCATCAGATCCAACAGAGACCCACAAAAAAGAGCAGTCTACAAGCTCGATCCACATTTAAAAAGGATAATCTTGAACCACAAGATTTTTGTCAGCTTAAATGAAAATCAGACATATCACATATCACACAAATGTCGAAAATACACCATAAAACCAACCACAGACCGAACCGGAATCACAAAAAAAATGCTCACATGTGGTTGTTCCTCGTGTCTTTGACTTGCGATTGTGACGCGCTTCAGCCATTTCCACCACCTGTTAGGGCAGTCCCAATGAGGGAAGAAGTGCAAATACATCAGTCACAGGGTTTGTCATAATCACCTGAAACAACCCTAAAAAATAGGAGAAACCCGAAACATCACCAAGGGAAGGGACTTGCTACCTGTCAATTTTTAGGGTTGATTTTCCCATGCAACAAGGTTCTTATGGTGGACCCCGAGTCACAATGTAGTTCATTGTGCATCCCGTCATATTGTCAGAGAATGATTGGGGGTTTTCCAATCGCCTCTTCCGCATTGCGTTTAGGTTCCATTACCATTCGTAGATCACTATAGGGGTTGTTTAGCAATTGTAAATTACTGGGAGATGATAAAGTTCTTCGGGTGATAAACATTTTCCCACATGTCCAAACGTCAGGCATGATCCTATCGCAGCCAAAAAAATCATTCTTCAACATGCAAGTAGCATTCTTGGGCAGAAGAACTTTATCATCTCTTATTCCAATGGGGAAGAACCCTGCAAGTTTTCGTGCTTGGAGGATTCCCTCATTCAGATGACCTGTTCCGGTGTTGGGGTACCATTCACAGTTTGGAGTTTGAGTCTCCCTATGGTTCAGGGGTTGCGGTTGTTCTATATCTGGGGACATGATGAATTACCAACCCAAACAATGCACCATTTTCAGGGGAAATCCTCCAAATTCACTATACATGTGTATCAAGTTTGATTGCCGCAAAATGGGTCCCATTTAGTGATCCCTGTATATCATTTTGGGAGGGAGGTGTGTGAGATAATCGTGAGTTTAGACAGTTACTTCCGGCCAAATATGCTGCTATTTTCAGACAGCAATTTGGGGCCCCATCTTCTCCAAGTACCCGTTGTAAACACACAAAATCTAGACCGGAAATGATCTCACTAAGCTGCATTTCCCCAAAAACATAATGCAAATTCAAGTTTTGCATATGAATAAACAAACAAAATACCCAAATGCTCCATGTATGGTATATTTACCTACATTTACCATACAAATTTCAACCAAATGTAGGCAAATATGCCATGCATTGAGATAATTGAGCATCTGGGATATACAAACACCCCCCCAAAAAATTTGGGGTGAGTCCCGGCGACTACCTACTAAATCTTGTCATGCGGAGTTTAGGGAGTTGAAAAAATGAACAAAACCCTGGACCCTCCAAGAGGTGCCAAATGGATGGGAGTTTGGGTGCCATTTCTCGCAACCCTTTAGGGTTTTTTCACACCACCCATTGGAGGGCGCTGGTATGTTTTTGTTTAAATGTATATTAGAGATTAGTTAAAGAAATATAAATACATAAAAATACACATTGATAGGCAAAAAACTGATTTTATATTTCATTTAGAAACACATTGACAATCAGAATGCTGTTGTGAACAATGAGATCCAACATCAAACATCTCATCTTGTCCAAATACCTGAGGAAAATATGTAGAAGTCTCTGTTGGGACGACAAATGATTGATTACAAATGTCTTTCAACAGCTGGAGAATTCTATCCATTTCCATTGGATTGTTGCAATTCTTTGAAGGTCGGGACACAAAAATGGTTCCACAAATGTGTTGTCTCAATGATAAGTTAAAATGGTAGCAAAAAAGATGCCTTTTAAAAGAAAGCAAAAGTTGAGTGGAACTTCCAGTAAACATAGACAACTCTCCAAAATATTCTTGAATGGATGCATAAATCATGGGCAGTTTGTGAACCAACATGAGAATAACCAACATACACCATTGTATACTTAGTTGTTTTTATTGCACGAAAATTTTCCTACGCCCAAAAAATTGAGGTTTCCACACCTTCTCCAAGAGACGTTGAATGTCCTGGGCTCCACGTCGTAGTTCTTTTTTTCCAACAAAAAAAAAGGTCGCTGGGGTGTTGGACTCAAATCAAATCTTTTGGTGGAAAAATTGCCAAGAAGATTCGGCTCAAAAATGTTATTTTTCCACAACTACTAGTAGATATCAGTGTTATAACTCCCTGAAACTAAGGTAGCCCCCCGAAAAATAATGGTTGGAAGACGACTTTCCTTTTGGGTTTCGGCCTATTTTCAGGAGGCTATGTCATGTTAAACTTTTGGGGGGTATGGTTTCTTCGTGTTATATTCATTGAAATACTTGCCTCCTGATTCGTTTGGTGTTTGTTGGGTGCAATCTTGGTGTGTTGTCCATCAAGAGTGTACAGAAAATCTTCTCCAGAGTTGGTACTTGGTAGGTAATTGAAACGGTGTGATGAAAAACATAGCTATCTGAAGGTAACTACAGTTGTTAACATGGATTCTGTAAACATATGCTTGCAACAAAGATATAAATCATTCATGTGTATCTTGGTTGGTATGCTACCTGATACTGCTAACACCTTCAACAAGTATCTTGGAACAACGTCAAGTTCAGCTTAGAATAGTCTGACTTCATGTTCTGTGGTATCAACAACATGACCTTCGGAATGTGTCATGATACATTTACTTAAACATAAATTCCAAGATGAATTCTACAAATGACCAAGACTCACAGAATGAAGGGATTCTTGATTTTAGATAAGCCAATCTGTTGCGTTGCTTGCTTCCCCCACGACCAACCAGCGAAATGAAAATGATGCACCTCGCAGGTTCTTTGCAACTTCTTTTGCTCGTCTTGTTGCTCGTCGACCTTGGGTTCCAATGACATAAACATATCGGATTGCTTCTGCGTTTGATGCTAGAACGTACTGGAAGTGTTACAGTTTTGGATAGTTTTGGAACCTTTGGTGGTAGGCTGTTCAATCGGTTAAAAACTCAAACAAGTCAAACGGTACAGAGACAAATAACAAATAGCCGCACGACTTCGTAGGCAAAGCGTTTCCCACTCCGCTTGTGATTTGTTCAAATGGATTCTGAACACAAAAATCTGAAGATTGACGTTTTAAGCACAAACCAGGGGCCCAAAAAACATCTCATGATGATATCTCACGAATGTTGCGTATGCGAGTCATATCACTTGATTCGTGATGTGCTCCGAAGAGTGAAAACGGTGAGACCCGTGGAAGAGCAGCGACATCGGTGAATAGCAGTGAGAAAGCAAGAACATATATTACCCATACCATCCATGTATGGTACATTTACCTACATTTGGTTGTTTCTAATGGGAAACTATGGTAAATGTAGGCCAATATTAACCATACATGGATGCCATGGGTTAGTCTTCAGGTATACTATCAGGCTAATGAAAGTTGAAAGATAAAGATATTCTGGACAAATCTCATCAATGTGGTGTAAACAAAGTCCTGGTCATGTTGTTGAGTTTGGAGAAGATTCAGAAATAATCAGCGTGAAGACCCCCCAAATTTTAACACAAATAGACGTAATAACCCAGGTAGGATTTATTAGATCCATTCAAACAACAAGAAGGTATCATTGAAAGTCTCCCGTTTTTGATCATCCGCAATTGTGTTCAGCACCTGATCCATGCACAAACAAATCGCGAAATAACGTTACTTTCCATTGATACTAGCTGGTTTCTAAGGACTCCCATATTGGGCCTAAATAAGGTAGTAACCCATCCATTTCATGGCCCAAACCATCCAAGTTGTCTTTTTCTGTTTTCACTGCTCATGTGTCTCATGCGTGTCTCTTCATATGTTTCTTCTCCCGAACTTCCCTATCTCTTCTAAGCATTCTGTTTAATCTCTACCATTCAGCAGTTTTGAACAAATCAATAGAGCTACAGAAAACAACTCTTACTTTCCCTTGCACTGATTGTTCAATAGGGATCCTTGTGATGATTTATGATAATTCCGATATAGCTGGACAGTATAATCCTCTATATATACCCCAAACAATAATAAGGGTCCGTTTCTTCATTGCTCAGCAAGAATTCCAGCAACCTACAGTCTGATTTAGTCAAACTTGCAGATTTCCATTAAAGGACCAGCAAGTAAAAAACCATCCGTGCTGAGGGTACAGGGGTCATTATATGACCAACTCCAATGATACACTAAGGGAATTCCCTCAAACATTACCGTATCCATTTGTATCGTTTGATAAGTATTAAAGATTTATCGTTACTTGTCAATATATATATATATATAATATGGCTAATCGTTGATTGGTTCTTCTGGATAAATGCATTTTTTGGGGCAATCTTAGGACTTATAATGGACTTATCATCTTGCAGCAATAGTGTCTCCCAAAGCCAATGACATTGCATAGCCACGAGTTGCGTTTATTGCTACCCATTTCATCCACCAACGAGCCCGAGTGGGAGCTCAAACCAAGATGATTCCTGTGACAGCCAAGGCCTTGCCATTCCCTTCAACATCCATACAGATCGGCACACCCCTGCGCTGATCTTGAACTGCTGAACTGTTACCGCCAGAGCCTGCATTACCCCAGGTAACGACAGATCCATCTTCCAGAATCGCAGCAAAGGCCTCACTTGTGGCCTGAATCTGCCGCACACCCTTGAGCTGATCTTGAACTGCCGAACTGTCACCACCATAGTCTTCACGACCCCAGGTAACGACAGATCCATCTTCCAGAATCGCAGCAAAGGCTAAACCCGTGGCTTGAATCTGCTGCACGCCCCTGAGCTGATCTCGAACTTCCGAACTGTCACTGACTTTGTTTGCACAGCCCCAGGTAACGACAGATCCATCTTCCAGAATCGCAGCAAAGACCTCACTTGTGGCTTGAATCTGCTGCACACCCCTGAGCTGATCTTGAACTGCCGAACTATCACCGCCACGGTATTCATCACCCCATGTAACGATCCTGCTATCTCCATGACACCACCAGGCGAAGGCACCATCTGTTGCTGCCAGTTGTGGTTGAAGTACCAGAGCGGTAAGGCACTCTCCGTCCTCTATCTCTGCTTCTTCTAACGTTTGCTCAAAATTGACTAAGACTCGATTCTTGGCAGTGATAAGTCGAAGGTGCATTTTTCCAAAGGCTTGTTGGGCCACAGTCTTTAACTCTTGAAGCGTGGAAGAAGGTAGAAGTGTGAGAAGTTCAGCATGCCCATTCGGCAAAGCTACTTTTATCTTAAGCATCGAGCTGAGAGGCTGAGACGTCCTCCAAATCCTGACGACTCTTCAGAACATCAGCAATGAATCTCCACTTCACACTTTGAGCCCAACTGATTCTTGTTCACACTTTTGTAAAGCAGTGTCGCCCCAATATGGGCAGTTTAATTACCACCAATTAGGGTAGGAAAGGCAATTTACGCCCCAACACTTTTTCTCCCACGCCGTGTTTCTTTTGCATATGGTCAAAAGATGCGGAATAAGTTAAACGTATATATTCAACAAACTACACTTTCAAAAGTTGGGGTCGCCAGCCTCCAGCCCCCTTACCGTCAATAGTGACCTACTTTTTTTTCATTCTCAAATTCATCACCTTAAATGTTTTGTTGTTCATTCTTGGGCCCAAATACCTCCTCACCAGGTGTTTGGATGTCTGATGTCTGGAGATTAAGACCATTGAAATTTACAATTTGATTTTTTTACTCACAAGCTTTTATAGTCATATATATATATATCCGGTCATAACCAAACAACTTCTAAAAGCCTTAAATCCCTGGGGGTCCAAAGACCATTAAAAAAATAGTCTTTGGGAAAAGACCATGGTTTTTGTAGGGATTTATAATCAACAATTTTAGGGACTATTTTTAATGGTCTTTTGACTTCCAGGGAAATGGGTGTCCCATTTAAATCATTTAAACATCTCCCCCTCTCTCGAACTCCTCATTTTTTCGTTTTTTCCCTTCTGGGGATCTGACAGAAGTCTGCAAATCCTGAGGTGACAAAAAAATCGAGATGTCTTTTTTGGGGGAAGTGTCTCCGGCTGGCATCATGCATCATTTATCTGGGCAAATTTTGCCTCTATAATTTACGGGGTCCTTTTGAGGGGTGTAAGTTGTAAGGGGTGACCAACCAGCAGGTTCGTCGCGATGCAATTCGCCCAGATTTATGGGCAAAAAAAAACTTTGGTGATGCCATTTGCTTCGAGAGAGTCAAGGAGGTTACAATTCCCAACTACTGTGGACGGAAGAAATCCCAAACAACAGAATGGGATAAACTACCAACCTCAACTGGTTTCCCGGATTCCTGAACCATCAATGGTATGATTCTTTGTGTGGACTGCTTCAAGCCTCTTGTCCCTAGCAGATTATTGTGAGAAAATGTCGACGTTGCAATACCAGACACCCATCCATGGGACTGGTATATTTACCTACATGAATGGTTGGTTTTTATGGTAAAATGTAGGGAAATATACCAGTCGAATGGATTGTTTGGGATATTCTTCTGATTCCGATTTGCTAATCACAACCCACATACCCGGCCCAATGTCTCAATGTTATGTACCATGACACAGTGAGCAATGGAAGCTCAACTTGATCATAGATTCTCCAATTCCACTGTTTACTAGGTTTAGGATAGCTGAAACCTCGAGTCACCTCTGCATGAAATATCATGATGCATATACACACATGCTGAAACGCCAAAATGCGAGGTACTTCAAATCCCCAACTTCTCCGAAAATCAACGGCGGGAAGTGAACCTGAAAAATACTGGTCCGTGATGAAAAGCATATGAACCAAATCTCCATGACATTGCATGCTAAAATGATTTACATGTAAAAAAAAACAGCTCCCCATCTTGGCAACAGCTTTTTTTTCCAGGCATATTGTTTCTTACCCGGTATGTTTCAATTCAAAAAAAAACACACAAACCCTAGGGATCCAATCACCAAACGTCAAATGATGATTGGGGTGTATAATCACCTTGTCGGTATTTAGCTTCCATGAAACCATTCTCAGTTTCCGTGAGCTGATTGGATCCCTATAGGGAAACAAAAACTTAAAACAAACAACAAAAACAGCACGAAAATTATTCTATACATCTGTGGCCGACCCCAGCTTCATTTTGTAGAGGAAACCCCGGTTTGTTTCATTTCACCCAGCACCCATACCAACCATGGGACTGGTATATTTTACCTACATGAATGGTTGATTTTTTAATGGTTTTCAGGTAGGGAAATATACAATCGTCCCATGGATTGTTTGGAGTCAAGTAAGGAGTTGGGGGATTCACCACACCAACCACCAACGATGAATCTACGTTTCTTCCACCTCCAGGTTCTGATTTACAGTGCTCACTTCCTGGCTGACGACACCGAGCGCGAGGTTTTTTCAACCCCTATCTCTGTATAGAGGCCGGCATCTTTTTGAGGAAAAAAGGCATGTTTTTTTTTATCTACCATAAATGCTCCATGCGACGAGGACGTATATTTGATCTACAACAACAAAACCCATAAAAAATCCAGCAAATTTTGGGCAAATATGGGCCATAGATTGAGTATATTGGGGATGTTTTGATGCCGGCGGTGATATTTCCACAAGACCGGGTCGGACACCAACCTGGATTAACAGGTGCTGTACCGACAAATGCCTCCATGGGACGAGGACGTATATTTACCTACATGAAAACCTATCAAAAATCAACTAAATTCATGTAGGTAAATATATGGTAATCCCATAGACCCTATGGGGTAGTGACACTATTATTAAGGAAACACCGTTATGATTCCTCTTTTATGCTTCAACAAATTTGTTGTGAGATATTTCAACCATTTAACCTGCAAGCATGCAAACAACTATGTATGAGCACTTGCAATAGAGTACTGTGATGCTGTAATGAATCTATACATTCTACATGCAACAATTAGGTATCCTAGGTATCCTGGGTAGTCCAATCAAAAACTGACGATATAGGTGTCATTGTGTCACTCCTATGTTAGAAAAACACAACCTTTGCCATTCTTTAATTTTCCAAAACAATGCACAATCCACCAATTCAATCTGTAATTACCTCGAATATTCAATGATCAAGAGATACCTAGTTGGTGGTTTCAACCCATTTGAAAAATATTAGTCAAAATGGGTCATTTCCCCAAGTAGGGGTGAAAATAAAAATTATTTTGAAACCACCACATAATTACCTTCAGTCATGCTAGGTTTCTATTCCTGAAGGTGTTGATTGATAGCCGTCCAATCCTGCACCAATGAAAGGATACCACCACCATCCAACCCTGGGTTTCAACCAACGTTTGGCAACTCTGAACAAGCAGAAGTTGCCAACAACTGACCCGGTACTTTTGAACCAAAAACAAAGCACCCCCAGAGTTTAACATGGAACCTGAAAACTAGTAACTAGTTGGTTGTTTCAACCCAACTAGAAAAATATGAAAGTCAAATTGGGTGAACATCTTCCCCAAAGTTCGGGCTGAAAATAAATCATATTTGAGTCTGAGTTGCCACCACCTTAGAAAATGGATGGTTCCCAAGTTCCGAATCTCTCCTTTTCCTTTTGGACCAATTTTCAGGTTACCCATGTGTGAAACTGCTGCCTCTCTCAATTGCTCCAAGTCTTTTCGCAATTCTTGTTCTGCACCTACGAAAATGTCCGTAGGAACCAGCAAAAAAGAGAGACGGGGTGTCCTTCTAGAATTCATCATCCCAGATGCTCAATGTATGGCCTATTTACCTACATTTGGGTAGTTTTGGGGGTAAATGTATAGGTAAATATACCGTACATTGAGCATCTGGGCATCAGAAGCGGATCTTAGGGCGTTTTTTTGATGTTGAGACATTGCATGTTGAAAGATGATAAAAATCATGAATATACACACCCGACGTTTGACATAGCCCCTTCCACTAGTCAGTCCAAGGTTCAATCTTTTTCAGTCATTCGAAGTGTACGAACAAAGTGAGTTTCCAATGTTCAATCTTCTTCCGGGCAAATTGGGATATTTCAACGCCTTTAAATTTGTTGAAATACTCAACAGCAACAACAACATCATAGAGGGTGATTTTCTCCATTTTCTCCATTATGGTTTACGAACATTGAACAATGAAGATTGCAGTGACTGGAAAAGTGGATCAAACAGTCATCATTGTTCAATGGACTGACCAGCATTCATATTGACCAATTCGTGACTAGTTGTACCCACCAAACGATGGATGATGATTTCTGAGCTCACCCATCCGACGATTCAACATAAATAAGATGCCCAGCAACTCCAAACATATTCCAGGCTGTGTATGTCACATACTGTGTGTATATACAAAAATATATATTCAAATGTAAATAATATATTTGCATTATATTAGTCCATGGTTTTCCTCCTTAACATCCATTCAAATTATAGAAATCTGTATTAACCAACTAACCATCTCTCCATCCCAAATGGCTTTTGGTGTTCATTCCTCACCTCCAGCTCCAAAACTTTGTTGTGAACCGAAAGGTGGTAAACCAAAGGTGGCTTCTGGTGCCTTTCGATCGAATTTGTTGGTTGGACATGTAAAGGGGTTCCGCACCACCATGAGAAGATGATTTTTTGTTGAAACAAAAGGTTTACATGGTAAATAACCAAATTTTCAGGTGGCCAAAACCTTGGTTTTTTCATGGGCCATGGGGGCGAATAATGGTAGTTGGTGGTTTAACCAACCCAGTAGAAAAAATATGCTCAGGTCACTCAAGTCAAATTGGATCATTTCCTCAATTTTCGGGTTGAAAATAAAACATCATTGAAACCACCATCTAGTTTCTTCCATGAGAGATGAGTTTTTGGTTTAAAATAAAACGGTTTTAAATGGGAAAAGGTCGGTATGCAGTAAAATGGAAGGGTGAGAGATGAACCACAAAACTATTTCGACAAAAAACACATGCTGTTTTTTTGTGTAGTCGATGTATTGCATTTTCAAAAACGCCCCTGCTTCTCTGAACTAAAATCACTGATTTTCACATTTTTGATGATTCGAAAAACTCAGCAGAAGGACAATGAAGTGCAAGTTGATACTTTCCTTACAATGTGTAATTACTTTGGAAGTCAGGTGAGCATTGGAGTGAGATCATTTTTGACACAACTCGGCAGAGTTTTTGTTAAACAACTCCACCATGGATGTTTTGGCATCCAACTTGTAACAGAAAAATCCAACAGAAAACGAAATAATTAGTGCTGGAAGTGCTTCAAAAGCAATGCTCAATGAGAAGGCATGTCAGGCATTGTCAGGCATCAAACCTCCATTGGCCAAGTCCGAGCATTCACCGAGATGGACGAAGCTCCAAAAGGATTTCCAGTGCTCAAGGCGGGCATTTAAAGTAGAAGCGAATGGGGAGATACAGTTCCAAATCATCGCCATCCACGAAGAAGGCGTGGATCACCGTTCAGGAATGAAAATGGCGAAAACCGTGTTCGGTGATGAAGTGTGCTGCTGCCACGTTGATTGCTCCGTTGCCATCTGAAACAAACAAACAAACAAACAAACAAACAAACAAACAAACAAACAAACAACCAGACAAACAATCAATCAATCAAACAAACAAACAAACGAACAGAATATCTTTCATTGACTCCAAAATGGGTGGCAGGAATTACCAGATTCGGTGTGGGAAATAGATTTGTGTTGAAACTTTAGAATGAAACAGCCACGTTGTAGCAGGATAATGCATTATGTGCAACCATCATGCAAACAAATGGTTGGAAAAAGAAACATGCGTTTATACCCTCTCATTTATGATTGGAATACTAATCGCAACTGGCAGTGTGGGATTAGGATACTCATCAACTTTGACTTAGAAGGAGTTCGATGTGTTTGTCCAACTATCTTCTCGGGAGAATGGAGATTGTTGCTTGAGCCTTTTTCATTGCAAATGTCATTTTTTAACAACTAAGTTTTCCTCATGTTTTCCTCCAAAATAAGTTAAAAACACCAACCTGCGAAACGCCAAGATGTGTGTGCAAAAAAGGGATTAACATACTCCAAACCCTTACCCAAACACGACCGATAGAAATGCTGAAATCCTAATCGTGACCCGTCTAAAGGAAATAATTCACCTCCAACTATGAAACTAATCACTCTTAAACAATTGCCGTAAAATCATGTCAAGCAATGTTTTCAAAAGGAAATCCTTCCATCATTCAAGGATTACAAGTTTCTGGGTTATCACAAAACCACCCCCAAAAAACAAACATAGCAATTCAAAAATCAACAGCAACTTTTTCATAGGAGACACATCTTCATTCATGGTTGGGTTTTCCATTGTCACGTCAGTCTTTGGTGGTTTTTGCCGACTTAACCAACCCCTCCAACGCCCCCCTGGCACGTATCTTGACACCTCAATGCTATTTGGATAGGTTCCTGTGGGTGGTAGTGGCCTGGCATGAAACAGCGGTCAAAACCCTTTATGGGGCCAAATTTACTATGAATTAAATGGTATATAATTACTGTTGTTTTTTTTGGCCGCCAATATTAATTGATTTAAACAACTACATTGTATAATTCTATGTTTATAAATAAATACAGAAACATACAAACTCAACATTAGATCGATTTTTACCTTTTTATAACGGTCCAATTCCCAGATAATTCAAGCCACCACAACCTTTCAACGTGTTCAAGATTTGAGCTTCCCAAGCTGCTGCTTAAGCACCACTTGCGTGGTGAAACAGCTTGGCTCATGAAATTGGAAATCCTATCGTTGGTATAGTGACTTTTTGGTTGCGGAACATAAAGAAAGCAACCCGGTTGTGTTTTTATTGGGGTTTTGAACTTGGGGGCCAAGTTTAGCTTATATATGGGTGTTTTTTAAAACTGGTGGTACCCAAAAATGGATGGTTTATACTGGAAAACCCTATTAAAATGGATGATTTGGGGATACCACTATTTTCGGAAACATCCATATAAAGTACAAAGATCATAGCTTCACAAGCTTGTGTGGAAACCAAACACCTCGTCCCAAATTCTACCCTTCATTGCTGCTTCGATGATGAAGTTGGGAAACGAAAAAATCCGGCCGGAGACTTTCCGTTGAATCCTGGCTGCTTAATAGGGATGCTTGTTATGGTCTATTATACTCCCCACATCACTGGGTAATATAATCCCCTATATACCGCGACCAAACAGTTTTTTTTTTCATTGCTCAGTTGTTAATAATACCAACGCAAACAGCAAAAACTACAATTGCAACCTGGCTTTCGACTATGACCGTTGGTCTCCCGTCTTCAAAATGTATGTATAGAGGTGTTTTTTTCGCCACCACCACGGAAACCAAACTGAATGAAACTATCTTCGAATGATTGTCGTAAACCATTCATAAACCACACACCCCTGAACACTAACACGACATTGGAAATCCACATTCTAAATAGGAAATACATCTTCATTCATGGTGGATGCTTTATTGTCATGTTAGTTTTGGGAGGGTATAATGGGGTATACCCAAATACTTTGGCTTTGGAGATGGTGGGAGCCTCAGGCGGCTGATCCTCAGAGGAAACACCGATCCTGATCCTCACAAGGTATGACTGGAAGACGAGGGATAATTACTAGTTACTAACACCAACCCATAGGATCCATGGGACTGGTATATTTACCTACAAATTTAACATAGAAAATCCAACAAATGTAGGCAAATATGCCAATGTCCCTTGGATCCTATGGGTAGTTTAACTATGAGATTCAACACCCAAAACAATAATAACACCTGCACATGATTTACCACATACATACTTGTAGTAACTAACAATAATAACTGGAATCCCACTACCAGTACCCTTCACATTTAGCATGACATGAACACTCAAAAAATTCCTTTTCGACCAAAATTTCCCAAGAAAAAAACAATAGAACAACGTCAATGGAGTTTCCTGGTTTCCTTAATAGGTGGTAGGTAGCTTATAATCACCCAATTGGCTACCACTTATTAAGGGAACCAGAAACAGCTCTTGAAAACACCTCATGGTCAATTGCAATGGTGGAATCACGCGCGGCGACGGAGCCTCCCGTCAAGGGCAACAAACGGAAACTGCGGAGGGAGTTTCGATTCCCCAAGAAGCCGTTTCTAGGTTGGGTCCAAGAAAAGCTTGATTTCCCCAGTTGTGGTCGACTTTTTCTGTTTTGTTTGTTTCTTTGTTTTTGGTGCTTCTTAGTCGTTTTGCTACTTTTACTGGGTTCCAAAAAAAAACAACATGTACATTTTGCAGATTTTGCCCATACATCAAGATCATTTTCATTATGAAATACTAGGATATGGATTTTATAGGTATTTGTTGAAAGGACATTTTCCTGGATCCACCATGTTTTTTGGCAGAAAAGGGGTGTTCATGCAGGGAACACGATGGAGCTTTTTCTTGATGTTAAGACTTTCCAGTTAAATCTAAGGGGGTCCAAAATGTATTTAAAGGCAAGACTTGGTACAATCTTCTCTCAATATTTCTATCATGTTTGTCCACTTCCCTTGGGGTGAAACATGGTGAAATTCCCTATCCAAGGACATTAGCTATGAATCTGTGACATTGGATGGAAAAGGCGTAACCTCTTAGGCAACAAAACGAGCAAAGAACAAAAACGAAATTCTGTTGCAATGTGCTCAAAAATCACATATTTGGACCCAACAAAACTGTGGTATGTGAAAATTCCGGGGTCTTTCAGAATCGAAGTGCATGCAGCAAAATATGTCAACCTGGCATAAGAACAATCTATTCATCAAAGGCAACTTAGTTGAACTTCAACTGGGCCGTATGTCCCTTTTGGAAAGATTTGAAAGATCAAACTTGAGGACTTCAAAATGGTGTTGCTCAGCAATCAACAGGGACATGCATTGCAAGCCATACAATACAGCTAAAGAAGGTATGTATTTACCAATTTTAATGCCTACAAACAGTGGTGAAAAAAAAGCAAGTCCTTGATTCCCCACGCATCACTTGATATTTTACATGACAACATATTTCATTACATCATTACGCATCACTTCATTACAAACCAAAACATCCAACCTAGATGGGACTATCAGGTTTTACCAAACAAGAAAGGGAAATAGTCATAGTTCAATGTAGATCACGGTGGCTAATATCCTACTGGGTCATACATACCTAGAATCCTAGAACACCACTGACCTCTTTTTTGGGGGGGTTGACCTTCTATTCTATGTGTCAAATCTTCCAAATTTTGGGTCATTTGGGTTCTATAAATATATATATATATAGGAGCCATATATAATGCTACTCTATATAAATAAATATATATATATATATTGTAAAATCATTTATATAATCCCTTACTACTATGTAAATTCAGTAGTTGTATTGTTTTTTCTTTCATTTTCCCCACCCATGTCTTGATTGTTCCCTTTACAACCAGTTTCCCCCAAGCAGCCTCTTTGGATCCACGACCTCTCGCTCAACGTTTTTGATGGATTGGAACAGAATCATCACCCCCCACCCACCCCAACAATAACAAAAACATAATATTACCTGTGAAATTAAAATATTTCACCAACCTGTAATTTCCCGTGAATTAAGGAGATTTCCCTCTAACACTCGCTACATTTTGTCGTGTGACATAGCTATAATTTGATCAGACTCATTGAAATTGTTTTTGTTTTTGGAGTGAGTCTGATTTCCAGAAAGCAAACATAAATCACCATAAATCACAAATCCTACCGAAATAAATCATTTCCAGAAATAGATTTCATCAAATCACCATAAATCACATAATCCTACCGAAATGGTGATTTGATGGTGAATTTATCCTGGAAACAAATCCAAGTACATGGGTAATTAAATCTCTGGACCGTCATTTGTATGATTGAGTGTGTCAATTTCAGATTTCAAGTTCTTTGGGTTTTGAAATCCACGAGACACACCCATATTATGAAAGCACCAAGGTGTATGTGGTGAGGGGTGCCGACCCCAACTTTTGAAGGTTATCAAGGACCCGTCAGGTTGCATCTTCTCTGACATTGGGGGAAAAAGGGATGGTTTCGTGGTTATCTTTCTGGATTCACTGCACATCGAAAACGCATCTTGAGGTAAATTTCTTTCAACTAAAAAAACACATCCAAAAAAAACATCCCATCCATCCGAAAAGCATTCCCCTTCAGGGTTGTAGATTTGGCCCTGAATCAAAGCCAAACCCTGGAAACCAATATCTGGATCCCTAGGTACCATCTGTGGCTTTATTCCCGAACATGTAGAGGGGACAAATCTGCAATCTCGCCCTTGTGTTACATCAATAAAGCACCCAAAACCTGTTGAATGGTTTGGTTGGCAGTTTGATCGCGAAATGGCAGCAAAAAAACACAAGTATATACCAGTTGAAAGTTGAATACCCGAATGTCTACCTTGCCAAGCACCACAACGAAGCCTGATAAAGTTGGCACTACCCCACAGCTTGCGCTGAATCTATTCATAAGGTGCGTAAAATAAACACAAGTACAATACATCTGTCCGCATCTCACATGATCCTTCCAAAACATGGCCTCGAGCAGAGGTCAATACATCCACCAACTCCTGACGCTCGTGACCTGCAGGGAATTCAGGTTGCATCATTGAGATGGATGGATGCATAAGCTCATGGGACTAATCAACCTAACGTACCACCCCCAGAAACAGCCGGCCTCATGAAGGGATTATGAAAACCATTACCTTTCCTTAACAAGGCCGGCTATAAAACCCTTATTTCTGTGGGGGTAGGTTGACCAGCCATAAATAGCACCAAAAAAAAATACCAGAGGCTACAAATACAAAATTCCGAGAGAAAAAAACCTCCTTGGAACTTACCAGAAAACGCCCCTTCCAGCTATCACCTAAACGAGTGGACGAAAATCTCCCTTCCCCATGGTGGAATCTCTTAGTTGCATGGAGGGTTTACCAACCATAGACATGTCGTTTTCGGAACAAACAATGGGTATACGTTATAAGGTCATCCCCACTCCCAGTAGTGGCAAAATGAAGTTTTTGGGGTGGGATCCCACCCAAAAATGTTAGGATCCTGTTGGTATATAACTATTCCTGGGAAGGAAGACATACATAGGGGCGCTACTGATTTTTCCCAAACAGAACTGGTTGACTCTCAACAAATTCACTCAACTAGTTGGTGCTTTCAACCTATCTGAAAAAATAGTCAAATTGGAAATCTTCCCCAAATAGGGGTGAAAATAAGAAAAAATGAAACCACCTACTTGTAGGTATGTATTTGAACTGCAATCGTTTTGTTTGATCCTCGTATCCTTGTGTACAACCCAAGCTATCTGAGTTTCCTCACAGTTTTGAGGGGACACCATTGCCATGCCTTCCTCGAAGAACAAACCTTGCTGCAGGGATGGATGAGCCGTGAATTTCATGGTCTTCCAGTGCTACTGACCATTCGGCGCCTTGGCAAAGACTAATGGAAATGCTGTTTTTTTGTCAAAAGTTCTTTTTAGGGGAAAGTTGGATGTACCCCGATCCCAACATACCCCTATGGGAAATCCCAATATAGTGGATATTTATGGGTTAAAATCATCAAGAATCCAGTCCTAGAGAACACAACAAATACCATGGGTACACTGTTAGGGGGCACACTTCATCCTTTAAATAAAGCCTGAATCATTTCGTGGGAGACGTGTGGTATCCTAGGCTCAAAATTGTCATTTCTATAACTGACATGCAAAACTGCATCTTACCACAAAACACTGCATTTTTGCAGCAGTTGTACCCGTCAAAAATAGCTTGGGGGGTCAAAGATGCCGGTTTTACAATGTATCTACAGGTGGTGCCATCTCTTTGTACATCTCACCATGTCAAAACTGAGGCAGGTTTGGCACCGTTGACATTGATTCAAATTTGCCACACTTCAGCCAAGATGGGGATGTAGTACCAATCAAGAATCAAACATGTCATTTGGCAACAAACATCCAATGACAAACAAAGTGTTGAAGAAGCGCATCCAACGAACACGTCTGAAACATCTAGTCTGTAGTAACATATAAGTAATATCAACAAACCATGTACATCTATAAATGCACATGTATAAGTACTCACCAAGTACCCTTGAGTTTGGTATCATTTTGTTACTTTTTGTCCTGCTCACCCCCCAACTGAAGTGTTATGGCAGTTTACAAATGCACCATAGGGTCTATAAAAGGTGCTCGTTGGCCCCCAGGTATGCTGCTTGCAGGAATCACCCGCCAGCTTTCTAATTTTCACTGTATAAGAAGTGAAACTATGACAAATCACGGTTCAACAAAACACGCTTATATCTTATTCATACAACAGAATTGTATTTTAAATCAAACCTTGTTTGTTTACACACCACCCATCTATGTATTTTTTATATCCATTTTGGGAGGGTTTGTCATCAATAAAGTCAGCATCGTTTTTTCGCACATCATCTAGTTGGTGGTTTCACCTCCATCTGAAAAAAATATGCTCGACAAATTGGATCATTTCCCCACATAGGGATGAAAATAAACATACCTGGTGATTCAAAGTGCCCTTTTCATCCCCTAGTTGGAGGTCACTTAACCCCTTGAAAGGGTCACAAATCATCATCCCAAAAAGGTCACGGCTTGAATCACCAGGTATATTTGAAACCATCACCCTAGTCATCATCCAACTTTTCCCACCCAAACATCGACCTTTGAATTCTTTGAATCGCGGAAATGGAAGATCTGAACATCGTGGACCCGATGAGCAGGCCTCAAAAAATCTTGACAGGGAGCTTTGGTCAGTTGATAGGTATATTTACCTGCTAACTTAAAACACCCGCGAAAACGAACATGTCTCCTAAAATGGGACTATTTCGGAATACATCTGAACCAACCATTGATTTTCAGAAGACATGTTAGCTTTCAGCAGAAGTACCATCAAAAATCAAGCGTTCATGTACTCTCCCTGAAACTAACAGCAACAAACCCTAAAAATAGGCCGGGCACCAAAAGGAAACGATGGTATTCCAACCATCCATTTGCAGGTACTATGTTACTTTCCCGAATCCTGCAACAATTTAAGCAAAAGCACCTCAGAAAAAAGATGGCGGGCCCCAAAAGGAAAGGCAAACGTCCTCCAACCATCGACTTTCAGGGGTTACATTCTTGGAGGGTAGTTAGCTGCACTTGAGTGGCTTGAATTTAAAGATGCAATTTCCAACCAAAGACTTTTGTCTGAAATGTATGAATACCTAGAACATCCTAGAACCCAAATGATCCTTATTTTTGAAGGTCACCCCCCCCCCCCCAAAACAAGGCCGAACTTCCAATCAAAACAAGGCTCTTTTGGGGTTGTAGGTATGTGGATGTCATGAACAAATCTCAGATTCCAAACTGGAACTTTTTTCTTCGGGTGATCGCCATTGTGATGTCACTTCCTGATTCTCCAGGTTCATTGATAGAGCAGGTTTGCTTGGTAGCATTTACTGATGTAAGCGGCTTACATGATTTCCAGGATTTCCAGGGATACCGGGCAAACCCAACCTGCAACCCAACCAGGCAAAATATATTGCAACAAATCCGTACCCAAGAATCACGAATGAAAACCGCAACAACTCAAAGCCGTGATGTTTTTTCGAATTGTGGCGGTCCCCAAGCCTACCAAAACACATGATGGTTTCTTTAAACAAATATGATGTTCCGATGTTTCCCCTTCCTTTTAAGGCACCACTTTCCTATTTGTTTACCAAACCTGAGTCATGCAAAAAACCTTCCGCAGAGTAACTTATCAACAAAGTCCCACCTTGCAGAGGAGTTCACTCATTGCAGCCTTGGATGTTCATGCAGCGTTGGCGTTGGACATGCGTTCTTTCTGTTGAGTTCTTTGTTTTTTGGTGATACTGTTGATGGCTGAAATCCCAAGGCCAACCACCTGGGATGTATAAAATCCTGTAAACAATGGGATATCTACCATATCAACTGGTGCCGGATTTCTTCCATCAACAGTATCATTGATGATACCGACTTATTTTTGTAAACCCTTAGTACTCTTCGTGATTAAAGTCAAACATGTATTAAACTTTTGGGTGTTGAGTTTTCAAACGATAATCTACCCAACCTTCAACCAAATAACGAAATGATAGAACCTTAGCACCAATAAATTTGAATGCCATCTACATATCTACCTCCGAATATGACGGCGTGGCCAGTAGGGCATCACTGTCAATTTCATGCGTGGTTTGGCCCACCTTTTGGTTGCAACAACAACTAAAAACAAAAAACATACACCCAAAATGACGCCACATTAGTGAAGCCCGGTTCATACCAGTACATCTTCCAAAGCACTAATTTTTGGTAAATTTCCAGAAATTTCCAAGGTGAACCAATCATGACTTTGAGGTTTGTTGGCAAAGTCGATTGAAAACTTAACATTACTAATTACTATGTGAATCAAGAGGCCCATTTAGGGGCTGTTGCTAGTTTGCCTGGCTCACAAATTGTTGTTGATGCCCACTTCTGCTAGTTTTTGAATGTTGTTGGTTTACATGGCCAAATGATAATATTGCACCAACCTAGGATTCCCTGAAACAAGGGTATTTCCCTTACTAAACCACCAATTGGGGTGAGGTCGTGTGAAAGTCGCTATAATTCGCCCAGATTTATGTTTCTGCAATGTTTCTCTTCAGACTTGACATTCGCCGCACGGATTCTCCAGGTTTGCCATGTGTCTCTGTTGAATCCCAAAATCACCTAACACACACCTAGGGCTGAAAATTTCAGGAAGCTCATCTTCTCGAAAGGCTATCAAAACCTTCCTCCAAATAGACCTTCAAAAGTTGTTTAGGATCTGGTTTGCAAGTCAAGCAAAGAGTCCTGAGGTAATTCAAGGATTCGAGGTGTCTATATATAATGTAATCTAGTTCGTTTTTTCAACCCATCTGATAAAGATGAGTCAAATTGGATCATTTCCCCCAAGTAGGACCAACCAAACCAAACTTCACCGTTCAGCTTTTGCACACTTCATACACCCTTGAACCTTAGCAGGTTTAAGAATTTTCAGCGCTCCAAATCCCAAGAAGATCAATGTCGCATAGAAACAATGATCGAGTGACAAAAATGATCAAATTTGCTCGGAATATATACCTTAAAACTTGTGATTGATAATTTGGCTCAACTAGCTTTAAAACTCTGCATGTTTTTTCCATTGCACATGGCGTTATTATCACCATTCACCACTCTAAAAAAACCAACTGCAGCGCCAATATCCTCCGTCCATGCTAGATGCCAAGAGACCAACTCTGACTTCGTGTTTCTGTGCAAATCCTCTACCTTTATGGATAAAGCCTGACGGGAACAGTGGCATCAGGATGATGCCAGTTAGCCAAGAAAGGTTGAAATCTCCCCTCTAAATAAAGATGGGTAGGGCATGGTGGTGTATGGAAAAATGGGTGGGTATCTTTTTTTTTGGCAAATCCCAAGGTGAACATATATTTTTCTTAGAAGGATTCCTAGGATAGTACCGCACAACAATTGCGCACCAACTAAGGATTTGGTTGATCTTCTCTGCAAGGCAGAATTTCGTTTTAAGCAGGAAAAGCTGAGCCTGAGAGGAAAGTTTTTCATGGAAGAAATGACGGTACTGAGTTGCTTTTTAGGGGTGTATTTCAAAAAAAAAAACATGAGCTGAGAACTCAGTCTTTCAAAAATTCCCCTCCTTTTGTGAGGGATTTTTTTCCAATTGACAAAAATTGAAGCACCAACTCTGCCACCCACCGCGATTTTTGACTTGAGGCTACCAATTTTTATATCACAAGACTCGTAAAATGTCCGAACTCATTTAGCCAATGGACCCTGAAATAAAAGTTTGAACTTTATTTGTCCCTACTAATTATTATGTAATCCCAAAAAGTTTTAAGTTTAGCCATAGGCCAAGTTGGACGCACGACTCCCTTGTTTCCTTTGTGCCGAATCCACATCATGAACTGGACAATTTTATGCAAATGATGGAAACTCGCTTTGAAGGGAATTCCCAAAGGGGTTTTGAGACACCTTTGAAAGGTCCCAACAAATTCATCATATGCTTTTTTGCATCGAAGAGTAATCCTAAAAACATGCAGCAAATGGCTCAGTCAGCATTTTTCCTCCCACCTGCCACCAACTGACTCATCAAATGGTTACATCATCCTGAAAACTATCACTTCTTTGGTTAGATTTCCTTGACAACACCCTCAGCATCAAAAAACCATGAAAATCACCTGAAATGGGCCACCGCGCCACTGCAAAAAAACTATCCTACTATATACTGTTGATATCTGAAATCCTGCACCACCAAGGATGATGATTATCCCATTGTTAATAGGGTTTTAACCATCCCAGGTGGTTGTTTGGGATATCTTCCATCAACTGTAGCCCCTCGTTTCAGAAAATTCCTTGTCTTTGCCGTTCTTTGTTGGACTTTTTTTTCCCAACGAATCATACCCACGTTGAACATCGTGAAACCATGCGATGCGCACCCTTCCAGGCACCTGGATATTGTGGTCACAACCTTTCATCCTGGCGCCGGTGTGGTGTTGTTTTATATTTGGTATGTGGGAACCGTCCCTAAAGCTAAGGGGATTTGTCACTTCTTAGGTATTATATAACCTGCTAAAGTTATCTTGCAAGAAATCAACCAACTTTCATATTTGCTTGTTTAGGAAGCCGGATCAGATCTTCCATTCTCATCCATTTTCCAAGGCGTTTTTTTTCTGTTCGTTTCTGGTAGGGTAGGTTTTTGTTCTAAAAAAAAACAAGACGACCTGGCTGACCTTTGTTGGGGATGTTGAAGTGACCCACGTGACGTGAGTGTTTTCCGCGACCTTCCTACAGATCGTTTGGATAAAGTTGTTGGTCACTAATTGGAATCACCTGGTAGTTGGTGGTTTCATATCCCATTACGGATCCATGGGTATGTTATATTTGCCTACATTTGCTTGATTTTCATGGTACATGTAGGTCAATATATGTCAATATACCATACATAGATCCAAAAAGAGATATGACTTCACCTCAAGTTTCGCCACGGTTTTTTCATAAATCGGATCCATTTTAAATCATACTCCCAAATATGACATGACCTGACCTGACATTTGGTGAAAGATTTTTTCAGGACAAATGATGCCAAAAAAAAAACCTTTCAATCAAGTTGGATCCCCAACACCTGGGATTTTCAAGGGCAATTCCTGGAGGGGAAACTCACACATCAAACCTTTGGAGAAATCTGTTGAATGTTCTCCCGTGGAGTCCAAGCGAAAATTTCCCGCCAAAAACAGAAACATGTTCTTTATAACATGAAGGGAGTCATGATGCTTCGCAACAAGGGCCTAAATTATGACCATCTTCTGATACACTTCCGTTATATACATATATATGTACATACATAGGTGAATCAGGTAGAAACTGCCCCTCTTTTGGCAACTCTCAAATGTAAAACAACGACAGATTTTTCAATCGTTCACATCGATATGAGGCAACCATCATGACTATTTTGGGATTGGTTGCATTTGTCTTGCTGCAGTCATACCTGAAATCATCTGAAACAAGTAACAAGTGACCAGAATGCTGTGTTGGGTAAATCTCCGGATTACTGACACCTCTTCCCAAAGGTAAAATGCGTGTGAAACCAAGTCGTTGATCATCTCAATGTTCTGAACTTGAAGAATGTGGGCCTATGATGAATGTTGGGCCAATTTTTGAGAAACCTTCTCTATCCTAACCTACCATTTACAGAAAGAGGTAGCAAACGACAACAAACTTGCCAAAGAAAAATGGATCAATCAACAACAACAACGAATGTTAGCGCAATAGGATGAACAACACAAACAAATCCCCAGGGAAAGAAACATTTCAGTTGCATGAAACATAAATGTTTACCTGGAGTACATTTTCGAATATGAAGTAAATGTTACCTTTGCCCAATTCTCTACGTCTGGCATAGTTGCATAAAAAAGTCAATGCCAAAAGGACAAAACAAAATACGATTTCAACCAGTTCCTGTCTGGATAGAAACAAAACATACACTTACACTAAATATAGTTGTCCATTGTACAATATGGATTTGTATATCCTCCATTTCGTTCTTCTTCTGCCACCCCAAACACCAGGACATCATCAATACAGTGATATCTCGGAGGCCCGAACGTTGATTTGATGTACCTTAGTTTCCAATCTTGGATTTGACTCTGTGGTGCTTCCCTAGGGCCTGTAACATAGCCTGGGCATTGAAAAAAACAACGTTCTTGTTAAGATGATCATGGCAAAACACACGACATGTTGGGTTCATGGGGCATATGTATGACCCTAACGAGAATCCATTTGTGAAATGTTTCCCTTTCTAATTTGGCAATTCCCTTGGTCATGAAATCGGAAAATCAACGAACAACTGAGTTGGTGGTGGAGTGATGTTGATGGTTGTTGGATATATATGTTAAATTGAATTTTCCGCATGAAACAAAAAAACATACTACGATATCTATGATTATGTTTTTTTTTGGACACCAACCAACAGTTGGTCGACCTTTCAATGAATTTACTCAAATAGTTCAACACATATTGCACCCCTTGTAAATGTGTCCACGTTGTTTTTTATTGAACAGTTTGCCTTCCCCCCAAAAAAATACAAGTGCTCCGATTGCAAATCCTGCTTTGTGGATATATCACGGCCATGCCCCATTGAAGTCATCAAATACATCCCAAAAAAATATTTCAGAATAAACAACATCACTTTTTAAACATGGATCAACTGATTTACCTGGACGTACATAGCAACAAATGATTCAGACCCAGTTGCTTTTTCATGCGCGAAATGCGGCCATTTGATTCCTGCATCCATGGAAGATCTTCAATACGTAGAACAGAACACCCACATATATGCATGAATAATGAATCCGAAACGGTCTAACCTGAACAAACAAGGCTTTGGGCACGTATAAACTCCAAACCATATGCGTACCATGGGCCAAGTAAGGGTGAGGGCAGTGAACAAAATTTTGCACTGTACATACAAAAATTAATGCGACATTGCGGTGTCATTCCGTGTTTGTCCAAATCTTGCGATCCACAATGATACGTAATTCGCATGGAATGCAAAAATATGATACAGAACCATCCAAAGATGCAAACAACATGCCCAAACCAATTCAATGACACGTCATAGGTTCAAACTAATGCAGATCAAAAAAAACATCGGCTCACATGCAGGCGGTAATTTGGAAACGGGACCACCTTTGATCTCCAACAAATCCCCATTTGATCTAAAAACATCCCGTACCAAGAAAAGTAATGCGCAGCCAGCAAGTGCCACAAATGCGGGCACTTTGTCTGCCATCTGACGTGGGCACCTGATCTTGATACAGTCAAAATGACCTGACCTCTCACAAAAAGAACCTACCGCTTTTGCCTACTTGGGCAAGCCTTAGGTCACCTGCTTTCACTGTCAATGAGGTGCATGTAAAGCCCTAAAAAACTCATAGGAGCTAACGGCCGCATGTCCTCCTCATCTCGCTGCTCTGGAGCTAAAAACATCTCCTGCTGTTGTGCAGGAAGCAACCCCCAATCGATTCTCAGCAAGCGTTAGACCATCTTGCTTCACAGAAATAAACATGACAACTAGAAATCGCACGTCAACAAACAACAAAAAAGTTATGCGTTGATGGCACTTAAGTACTTAAGGACCTAAAATGGCAACTGCTTTTACATGCACATGTGGATGCGCCTGGCGAAATGTGTGTGTGTGTTTGTGGGGCCCAAATCTGGCAATGCAACAAGACATGCAGATGTAAACAGTTGATTGTTGATCCCCACTGGGTCAACATAGTGGAATGGCCCTTCCAAATCCCATCGGCAAGTCGAGTCATCGAGTGCATCTCCCGAGCCGAGATAAGAATTCGCGCGCATTCGTGGTAAATGGTAAGCAGGATTCTCAACTTTAACATTGACACATAATATTCAAACGGTTCTTCTGAGCCAACCAAAAAAAACACTACCACCCTGAAAGTCAATCATACCATTCAAAGAAAAGCTTCCTGAAATTGTTGATTCTAAACCTTTACTAATAAAAACCATAGTCTTTTTGGAAAGCTCCTTCAAACGATAGTCTTTCGACTCTCAGCCAAGCATAGGAAAGCTGTGACTAAAACATCTCACTACCTGTCAGTATCCATGAAACTGTGAACTTGTTGGAAGAAACTCGGATGGTCATTACCCAACAACAATCGACAATTTATTTCAACTTGGCCATTATAGGGGTCAGATTCAACCCGAAAATTTCCCCCGTGGTCATGAGGGTCGTTGGCGGGAAAAAATGCCCACAAATGGACGACAGGGTGGACATGTTGATATCAATATCTTCATGAATGTTCCTCACCTCATCACCCTCTAAATGATTAAATTCCGTTTAGTAACGTCACATCATGGTTCACCAAGTACATCGAAATTTCGAAGAGGTATGTATAATCATCCTGTGATATGTCCCACTTTTTAAAGCAAGAAACTTTTGCTTGGGAAGGTTGAAGTTGAAGCCAATGACAGTATTCAAAGTCATGCCACGACTGGATACCTCTTAGATCATCTATAGGTATAGTGGCTGAATCAACCAAGGTCATACATATCATATTACACCCCCCTTGAAGTTTAAGAGCTTGCTACCTGATAAGTTACTGGAAGGAAGGACGTTTCCAAAAGATGGGGGTGTTGTTTCTTAGATGCGTCATTCTTCAGGGTCGAGCGGCTTGAAAGTTTGATGGCTTAAGCTGTATCTGCTCTTGGACCCCAAAAACCCATGGAAAAATGAAGGTTTTACACCCCCAAAATATGGGTTATAACCCCTAAAAATGAAGGAAACGTGGGTTCCCATGGTGCTAGGTAATTCAATCCGTGACCTTTTTTTGATACTCTAGTTGGAGGTCACTTTTTCACCTTTAAAGGGTCCAGGGTCATGGTTTTTCACCACACCAAAAATGTCACCAGCAGAATTGGCAGGTGACAAAGAAAAAAAAAACATCACAGTGAAATCCACAGCAAAGTCCCTTCAGAACGAATACTTTATGAAAATTCTTTATGAAAGTTGCTTTAAAACTTCCGAAAGCCCAAGATTTCCCTAGCGGGACATTTGTCGTCAAATCCGAACATTTCTTTAGAAAATCCGGGTTGCGATGACTACATCTGCAGTGTTTTGCCCTCAAAAAATGCTGCTCCAACTATCACTGAAGACCCATAGATGGATTTTTCTGTCCAGTTCAAGTCTACTTAGATGTCCCAGGAAGTTACTAAAAGGTTAGTAAGTGGGTTATACCCCCAATATACCCCATTTATAGGTAGGTTATAACCCATTTACTAACCATTGATCCTAACTTCCTGGGACATCCATTTATAAGTCTATTTGTGGCTTTTGTAGGTTTTTTCACTGAACCTTTGCTCAGCAAATTCATATTTAGAACCTCCATGATTTAAGGTCAACTGTTAGAGGCGCTTCTGCGATCGTGACCTTTTTGGGGATGCTGAGTTCACGTGACGCTTTCACTCAAAGGTGAATCGTTAAGTGACCTCCAACGATCGACTTGGGGATAAAAAGCTTGGTCACGTTGGTGGTGGTTTCAAAATATCTGAAAAATTGAAACAATATGATCGTCAAAGTGGATGATCTCCTCAAATTTTTTGGGGTCAAAAAAATCATAAACATTCAAAACCACCAGAAGAAAAGACATTTGAAAAGGGGGAGGATTTCCCCCGGATCCTGAGAGTTGTCTCCGTACCATGGCGCCCTTTTTTCGGAGATGAACAATTTGCCCAAAAGGTTGGGGTTCTTTGGAAAATTCATTGGGGCTCTTGAAAATACTCTTTGGATCTTATCTTCTTCCGGCTTGCAAGGCTTGCTTCTTGAGGATCCGGAATCAAAAAACATCACCATGAACCAGCTCACAGACTAGTGCTTGTATCGTTTGAAGACTGTTGCTGAAGTGTTAGTGAATCGGCTCGGAGACCTACCGAAGCCAGGGAATTCCCAATTGATTATCTCAGCTTTGAGACGAGGCAAAAAAACAAAGTTCGTAGCGCGGCAACACCATGAACACTTGCTACTCGGATGTCCCAGGAAGTTAGTAAATGGTTAGTAAATGGCTTATAACCTGCCTATAAATGGGGTATATCGCGGGTACACGGTACAACCCACTTACTAACCTTTTACTAACTTCCTGGGACATCCAAGTAGTATTGTTTTGGGGGAAGTGTGAAACACATACTAAATAAGGCTTCGCACACCTCTATCGAGAAAACAAGGATAAACAAGAATGGTGGTTAATATGACCCGAAGTATGCTAATTACCGTTACCAGGTGATTCAATTCGTGACCTTTTCATCCCCTAGTTAGAGGTCACTTTACCTTTGAAAGGGTCACGTTTTCAGCATCCCAAAAAGGTCACCAGCAGAATCGCCTGGTACCAGGTGATTCAAAGCGACCTTTTTGGGATGGTTAAGTGACCTTTTCAAGGGTTAAGTGACCTCCAACTAGGGGATAAAAAGGTCACAAAGAATCACCTGGTATATGTTTTTCATCCAATCTACGTTGTCTTTCGCCTGAACAGGCCCCTTTCCTTCCACCCATCACATTCTAGGATTTGTCGAGTCCGAGTGTTGGAACAAGGGTCCAAACATGTATACTACAAAAACGGTGCTGAATCTCATACTAGAAACACTAGAAAAACACATGGCACGTTGAAACAAGCTAAAAAATGTGTGGTAAAACATGAAACAAATTGCAAATCACAAATCACACACCGCCTTCAACAATTCCAAATACTTAGTTCCCCGGCAAAAAGTTTCACTTTTAATGTCTGAGTTACATTTCAAACCCGGCTCGACAAACTCAATGAAGGATTATAAGAGATGTTTTTCCAAACCTAAAGAAGTGCAACATGTAAAGATGAACTAAACACATCCATATTCAACAACTGTTGCAAAAAAAAGACACCTCTACACTCCCTCAACCTAACCAATCGCCCCTCAAAATTGCCCCTTTTGTCCCAGGAAATGTAGTCTTCCAACTATTGACTTTTCGCGGCCCTTTAAAGGAGATACCAGCTTCTTCCAAGTGACCCGAACTGATCACCCAATATGAAGGTCACTTAAACCTTGAAAAAGGTCACTTAAACAACCCAAAAACGGTCACGGCTTGAATCGCCTGGCATAGGATTTTCAGTATACAAAACGGTTTCCATCGATTTCCACCTCGCTTGGGGAGTCGTTTCGTGACCGTTTCTCCTCTTCGACATCAACTTCGTGACCTGGTCAATGGGGGCTGTGGCAAAAGGAAACCCCGTAAATTTACGGGTAACCCATGGTTAAAACAGCCTTAAATTTGGGCAACACACAAAAAAACGATGGAAATCCTATACCAGGTGATTCAAGCTGTGACCTTTTTGGGATGGTCAAGTGACCTTTTCCAAGGGTTAAGTGACCCTCATTTGGGTGATTAAAGGGTCACTTGGAAGAAGCTGACGGGGACACACGGTAAAAACACGCGTCAATTTGGTTAAGAGAAAAAAAACCGATGAAACCCTCTGAAGGCGTCCTTTTTGGATGGACATTTTTCATACGCACCCCCTCCTTCCGCTTTCAATAAAACACTATTGTTGTTTGGCAAATCAAACGAATGGCTAACATGGAGACTCGCCAAAGGATTTTGCTGAGGTTTCAGCTATCTCCACTCTAGTTGCATCGCGATGTTTAGACGACATCAACAGTATACAGTATGTATAACATTGAACAAACATGAACAAACTTTTAGAAAAAAACCTGAAGGTCAATCTTGGAATCCAGAACACTTGAAATTTTAGATCATCTTGGAGTTTAGAGATTCCCAGATCCTCAGAACTACCCAAATATTCAATTTTCGTGAATCTTCGTGTTCTTTTCAAGATCAGGATGCGAACCCACATCTTCACCAGGGATATCTCACAAAACATCTGAAGACTTCCCAAATGGCTCTAAATGGAGGTCACGTTTTAAGCCCTGAAAACATCACTGAAATGGGTCCAAACGAGGTTTTCAGGCTTGAAGAAGCTGGGTACTTGTTGTGTATTACAAAATTTCTTCCAATCTCCAAGGACCCTCTAAGTCTCATAATTTGAGTTGATGTATATAATTTGATTGCAACATCTCTTCAAGATTGTTGAAACAAAACTTCCACACCCAGGCGATTCTTTGTGACCTTTTTGGGATGCTTAAGTGACCTCTAACTAGGGGATGAAAAGGTCACTTTTAATCACCTGGACTATGACCTTTATTTACACGATCTTTTGTTGCAAATCCAGATAAGCCATGCTCCAAATTGGGAACCCTCCATTTTTTTTGGTGATCTAAGCACCAATATATGTGGTTTTAGTGGATCACTATTATTTGAAGCCCCCTGTTCTCCTGACAATTTCTCAATTTCTCCCTCCTTTTCGAGTCTGGCCAAGTGGCAAAACCACAAGTAGTTGGTTTTCCATCCAACAGAGGCCACATCTCGAAGAAGGCCTTGTACACACAAGACCTTGCCAGCGACCCAAAGAGGAATGACACCCCTGATAAGGTCACCCAACCAGCCCTAGGCTGGTATCCAGGTTCAGAGGCACCAACACCAAAAATTAAAGGACTTCATATGGGTGTTTCCAAAAATAGGGGTACCCCAAAATGGATGGCTTATAATGGAAAACCCTATTAAAATGGATGATTTGAGGGTACACCTATTTTTGGAAACACCCATATGTATCTCCTTAAAGGACTTGATATATCTTTGAATATGTCTTTCTTTGCTAGACTCAAAAATCCAATGTGGCGTCAACTAATCCAACATCAACAACTTGTGAAAACCAGCCCAGAAATGATGGATTGTAATGGACTGTAGATTTTTTCATGCAAGAAATCAGCAAAGTGAAAAAACAACTCAATTCATTTCAAAAGACTATAGTTATCTATAGTTACTAAGGATCTCTCGACTCCTTATAGATGATTCTTTGGAAAAAAAATCCTTGGGGTTCTTACTTTTCTTCCAATATCTACTCCAACTCGAAGCCGTGCTGCCTTATTCAATGGTAGTTGGGATGATGTTTCCATAAACATCGATATTTTTTTTCACCAACCTTAGGTACTTTCAACTTGAAAATACCTAATTGTACAACCAACATCATTGGCCTATGAACATATCCAATGAAAATTACTATATTCATCATATAAGATGTATGTATATATACCTGGAACCCAAATGTCCCTTGTTTTAATTGGAAAAGACCTTCTTTTAGAGGAAAAACAATGGACAAATGGGATCCAGGTATTTGTATAAACATAAAAGCCATATCTAAAATATGAAGCCTCCCACCCTTCCACCCCGGGCTCCAAACTGCTGCTGCAGGAAAAATTGCCTTGGGGATGCAACTCCACCAAAGGCGTTCAACCCACCATCCGTGGGTTTTGAGCCCAGCTTAAAGGACAGAAACGTGATGAAGAACAGTTGTCGTATAAGTTGCCTTTATCTATGATGACTTCAAAAGTTGACTTTTTGTGGTGGGATACAGCGAAGAATAGGCCAAGTTTACTTCTATTAATTCGTGTGTGCACTGTCTGATAAAGTAGATAGCAATGACACAATTCAACTCTTGGTAGACTAGCCGGTCTCATGACTGGTCTACAAAACGGGCTAACAATTATATTTACATATATTTACTAAAATCAACGGAAGAAGCAAGGTAAGGACAGGAACAATAACAGTGAAGAAATATAGAATTGACCAGGATCTAAAAACCCATCCCAATCCTGAGAATTGCGATGCTTACTATCTCACACCTAAACTCACTGACTGTATGTTTTGATGCTCATTTGCATGTTCAATATATACACGCAACGATTATACAACAACTTCAGTTGTCAACCTTCAGCCAACATAAAGAGCAAATCATCCCATCTCTTCAAGGAAAACCTCCTCCATGTCATCCACATATTTTCAGGGCAAGTCACACTCAGCCATAAAGTCAGGAATCCTAACTCTGTGATACCTCGGGAGCTGAACCAACTAGAAAAACCTAGAGTCATACTGTTGATGACAGAAATCCGGCGATCACCAGTTGAGGATGGTTGGTAGTTCATCCCATTACTTCAAAGGGTTTTTTAGCACCATCCCAGCTGGTTGGCCTTGGGATGTCTGAACCATCAACAGTAGCATTCTTTAAAAGGATGAGATTCACGGAAATCTTGGAAATCAGGGGCCATAGCACCAGGAAAGTAGGCGCAACTCCTATAATACATGGTCCTATGTATTGATTTATCATGGCCCCTTACTAAGCCACCTTTTGGCAGTGGCGATCGCCATATACTTTCAATACAGTGTATGTATACCTTCCCCAAACAATAGCATAGCCCACTGAGAATTGATGGTTGGAAAAATGACATGTCCTTTTGGGAAAGCCTATTTTCAGGGGCGAAATGTTTGTTTCAGGGAGGGTAATTGATCTGCACCTGGAAACTAAGAATGAATATACTGTAATTACACATGATGGTCAGGAAACTCCATTTCCTCTGATGGTTATTTCGGATATCTATCTTAGAAACTATGGGTCAAAACACAAACAGTTCTCAACTTGATACTGTTGATGGACAAATAACATGCTGCACTGGAACTTAATCAAAAATGTAATGATAATATAATCACAGGCAAAATAATTACACCCCTGAAAGACTAATGAACATGTGGATAATTAATACTCATCCTTTTCATTCCAGAATCCATCTGTTTAGGTGTCGATATCAAGTTTCCGGGGTGTTTTTAAGCTCAATCTGGATATATCTGGGATGTTTTTCTTGCAAAATACCTCCTATACTCTCTTGTCTGTTGGGAACCCGTTGGGGTCCGACATACTCACAAAAACTTTGGACACCCAAAGTTTTCCAGGGATTCTCATTTAAAGATAGGTCCATGGAAGCTAGGAAAACTTCATAAACACTGCGATGAACAGGATTCAATCATATCTGGACAAACAGCTGTACGAGCATATACAACTGATGGAACAACACCTCATGCCAAAAAGATGGTATATATGTCATATGTCTTTTCAACAGTGTTCAATAGGGATATTCAAGAAACATCATCTGGTTATCCACAATGAGTCCATCAACATTACCTATCAGAATTTCGGATAGAAACAAAAATACACAACTTTTGAGCATCATACTCTGCAACCCCACCAAAAAAGTAAATGGTGGCTTCAACCCATTTGAAACATATTAATTAGTCAGATTGGATCATTTCCCCTGGGATTGGGGTGAAAAAAGAACATGTTTTCTTTTCCCTCTTCACTCCACGCCAGCTAGCTGAGATCCATGGCTGCCTAGCCGTATATTTGAAACCACCAACACCACCACCTAGAAAAATACTTGAAAAAACAGTACAGAGCGTTCCACCAAAATTCCCAGTGAATTCTTTGGATTTGTCATGTTCCCAGCCACCAAGGTGATCTTTCGAAATAAAAAATGCAGCAGCCTTTCTTCGTGCCCAGCTACCATAGAGCAAGGCAATGTAAAGCCCTAAAATCAGTACCTTGGTGTAACAAAAAATTCCTCGCTGATCTCTCGAAACCTGAGAGAATCGCTCCCAACCGATTGGTGTGAGTTTTGTAGTTGAAATTTCCTCACGATTTAAATGGCTCTGATTTAAATGGTGCTTTGGAGATGTTCCTTTCTTTTTTGGGTTTGGCAACAATGACAACAACAAATAATATTGGAAGTAATGCTGCCAACAACAACAAAATAGATTGTCTATATCAAAAAAAAACGACCAAGAGATCATGATGAAGTTGTTATTGTTCATCTTTCACTGTGTTTTCACGTTTCCTCCTCACGCCAAGCAACGATTAAGAACCACCAACGCCACCAGCTGAGTTTTGTAATTCCCTAGCGTTCAAAGCAGGGTTCAAGCGATCATGCTTTCATTGATGTGTACGGAATGTGTTTCCTGACTGCTCTGTAACTGCCGGAGATATACAGGTATACAAGGTGTTCCTGATGCAGGAAACAGATGACGTATCCTGAAAAATTCGGATCCAGCAGAACAATACCTTCCCAGGTGTCATTACCCACATCTTTTTTACGACTATAGGCCTTTTAAAGTTATCAAACAACATGTTTGATGTCAGTATGTCAACCAGGAAATGTCAATATTGACAGACTTGATACTTAACCTGGGTTCCTATTAGTTGCGAATCCAAAACACTGTGTACTAATACATTTTGGCGTCAAACCACCATCTCCTGAGATTCGTAATATATTCAGTTCTCACAACTATCAGTAACTATCCAACCCAGTCCCAAACCAAATGCTCATTCCATTCAATATTCACAGATAAAGAAACACTCAAAAATACAGTAAACATCTACTGACCAACACCAAAAATACCAAAAAACACAAACAAATTCATGTCCAACCCTCCCAACATTCCCCCATTTTTCCTCCCTTTCAACACCCACCCCACCAGCCCCGGCACCCTGTAGTTAAATCCAAAGCCCAAGGATTTGATCTTGGGACGAAAGAAATAGGAGCTACCTACGGTGGCAATCGGCGGCTTGAAAAATGGGATGGTTTTCCTAGCTGCACATAGGTCCAGCGTTATAGGGTGAACCAACCCTTCATATTGGAACTGATTGGGTAACCCTGTAACCCTGTAACCCTCTGTGCAGCTCAGCGTTTGTTTCTTCCGGTTTTTTGCTTGACACATGCTTAGGTGATGCGTGTTTTGTCACAGGACTTCTTTTGCAGTCATTTCATTGATGGTGTATCTTCCCTTCAGTGGCCAGTTCAAATGGTATATACCAGCACCTTCAAGTCGGGGTGCGAAATGGTTCCTTTTAACGGGTGTCAATTCACCATCCCTTAGGGTTTTTGCTTGGCAACCCGACTTGAAGGTCCAGGTATAATGATACTTCTGATTACGCTTTGGGAATATATTCCACTCACAAAATTGCACTTGTTCAGTCAGGCCAGAGTGCCTCAACACAACATGGTTGCATCTCCTCAAATGCCTCTGGCTGGCATCTCAAAGACTGCTTTTACTTTCCATGAGTCATCCTGGTTGTTTCATAGTGATCCTTACAATGGTTTGTTGTAATCTCCACATTTCTGGGTAGTATAATCCCTTGTTAACAGTAAACAACCAGTTGATTTTTCATTGCTCATCTGAAACTTTTCTGGAATCATCAAAATTATCTATATCCTTTGAAAAATCATTTCATAAAAATATTATTGATAATATGTCATCAAATGATTCTGTCAATCAAAATTCCCCGCAACTTCTGAGTTGTTTTTTTTCGGAAATCCTCAAAAAATTGTCCTCAGAAGTTTTTCTCACCAAAATTCATCCCCCTCAATTAGCTTCCCGACAAATACGTGCTCGCTCCTTCAGAAAAGTGCACACCTTGAGGGTGAGATGGGAAATTCGTCTTTTTTTCCAGCAAGCAAAATGGGAAATTCCTCCCTCCAAGCCCGAATCTAATTTGGTGGTTGAACCAACCCATTTGAAAAATATGAAAGTCAAATTGGATCACCTTCCCCAGGAATTGGGGTATAAATAAAAGATATGTGAAACCACCACTTGTAGTCAATGTATGGCCCATATTTACCTACATGAATGGTATATTAATGGTTGATTTTTTATGGTAAATGTAGGTATACATATACCATAGATATTGAATATTAGGGAAGGAATTCGCGAACCGGATCTGATGATTTGCATCCCCCCCTCCTCCAACAAGATACGAATATATGATCTGAATGGATCATAATGAACTCCTATATGGGTGACACTTCCAGTTAAAAACAAAAAAACACGTTTTATTCGAATATGGAAACATCTAGGGAACTCTTATCTTATCTGAACAAAAAGATAACATGTTCAACATGTTTGAAACCACCAAGATTTCACTTACAGCATAGCTCCCTTTACGTTCCTCAAAGCTAATCCTGATATTCCAAACAAAAAACAACACAGATTTCAGAGCATCTCTGGCAATCTGCTATTGATCCAGCTATTGAAACGACAGATACTTTTGGACAGTCAGCTCCCCCCTTTTTAGTGGAAATGTGGAAAAAACCCTTGCGAAGTGAGACTTGATCGGATGGAGATGATGAAGAAAACATACATATGAGGTATATAAATATATGTTATGACTATCCTGACGTAAATAGCATATAGGATTATTTGAAGTATCCCCAACAAAAAAATCAATCGATGAATAACAAGGAAACTCATTTAAAGGTATAGGTCCACCAAACTCATCCTCTTCTATTCGGGTTGGAGAAGAAGCACCACTTATTCACATGAGTGATCAAAGATCCTTGCCCCCTCGGCATGTCCTAGAACTTACTGCCTGAACTCAACAATCCTCCAATAAATTCTAAGAATATCCGCTCTGTCACTGTGCTATCGCCAGGACTCATCCCTATGAAAGGCTAAGGGTCTCCGTCAACAAAGGTTGCTTTCATCGGCAACATGTATCTAAGGGCCCCACCATCCTCTCCTGCTCGTGATCGTAGCAGTCAGACAACACCGCAATGAAGACGTTGATGGTACCTCTGCGTATTTTACGCCAGACTCCAGACCTGTCGAAGGACCAATAAAACAAAGTGTTTCTTTTGATGATATATTCTGCGAGGATGCCCTTCCCATTATGGTTTTTTTTCTGATATATGATATATGATTTTTTCTGACGTCATCCATTTGTAGGATAATTCACGTATCATACAACCCCATCCAGGATATTTCGATTTCCCAAAAATAATCCAATAACAAATGCATGAAAAAACACCTGTTTGGTAGCAAAAAAACACCTTTACAAATCTGAACAGTCCGGCGTTTTCCCGTTTCAGCTTTTCACTTCTCAACTCCCTGGGTTTCCCATGCAGGTGAGGAAAATGAACACACCACCTGAGTCAACCACAGCAGTAGCAGCTGCTTGTTTTGGTGATTTTTCACTGGTCCAAAGGTGTAACACAAAGTAGCCAACAGCAGAAACATATTTTTCAGGGAAATGACAAATCATACTGAAACAAATTATATTCTAAAGGAAACCTGTTTTTTTTGTTGAACATTTTTTCTTGGTGCTAACTAGTTTTCCAAGAAATATGCAGCAACAACAACACATAACTATGACACATCCACTCGCATGAGATACATACTTTCAAATGTTGGACATATTCAAAAACCCATTCTTGGAAACGGACACCCCATGATGCTAGAACATGGCAACTAACGACTGAGGACTTGAATCACCGAGCAAGATCCTTCTCAAAGCAAGGATGTATCTCTGCAACATTCCCAAATCGCGCAGGAACAGTCTTGGTGTAAGCAAATTCCAATCCGGAATAGAACAGAACAAGGAACCTAAAAGGACTGGCCATCAGGAACATCAAAAAGAACTTCATAGTAAGCAACTCTATACACCATACACAAGCTCTTTTTTGGGGCGGGAGTTCAACCAAGAAGCGGGATTCAGTTGACATAAAGTTGAAAGGAATCGTCTCAGTCAGTCAGTCAAATTAGCTTTAAAAGAGATGGGTAACATCAGGATGTAATCCCTCGAATACCTGTTGCACGGTAACTTGTTTAAAGGACATCCACAATACCTGAGTACTTATTTCAATCCCCCAGACCACAGGAAGCCTAAAAACCTTCTTTTTTCAGAGATGTTTTTTTTGGACGTCTAAGACATTGAATTCGTGGTATTTATATTCTACAGGGGTCATTATATTAACCAGACCGAAACACCGCACTATCTTGTGGACAAATCCCTCAAATGTACCATACATTTTGAGCATCAAGTCTCATCCAACCCAAACCTCGCACTGTTAACCTTGCATCATCAAGTTTTATCTCCCCACTATGGGTGTATAACTTAGTCATCCCAGTTCTATACCAATTCCCCCTAAAAGCTTCTTAGTTTGACCTTCGCTTCGCTTCTGATTCTGGGCATCCCAAACCGATGGACAGCAAGACCATGGCCGTCCGTTTGGATTGAGGCATCCTGCGGGTGAAGAATGGAACCGAAAGGATGTATACAATTTTCCGCAAAGGGGGATACACCCCGGAAGATTAACATGGAACATAATCATGGAGGCCTGGAAGATCATTTTCCTTTCTTAATGGGTGATTTGTAGGTTGAATGTTAATCTTCCAGGGTGTAACAATATGGATGTTCCCCAAAAATAAGACTACCCCAAAATGGATGGTGAAAATAATGGAAAACCCCTATTTTTGGATGGATGATTTTTGGGGGTACGACCACTTAAGGAAACACCCATATGCTGAAATTTTCAACATAAAAAACATACAAATAATAGCAACTGTGATAACAATGACAATTACAATGAGGATGATAATAATGGTAATCATGTAACTCCAAATGCAAATTCATAAACATGAACATGTTCACATAAATGGATATACACACACATTATGCATCTTCGCATCTTTATAATCAACGAAAGATCTTTGGCTATCTGAATCCCAGCAAGCAGCCGACCTTCCCCAAGTCCTGCTACGTCATCATGTTTAAACCCTGGAAATCTAACAAATAGATATATCTACATAGATACGAACATGGTGCCTTTGAAGAAAGTAACTCCTTTCAAAAAATATGGATAGTATGGCGGGAGAATATGGCGATAGGGTATATGGTGGATTTTCATGATACATTTAAATTTCAGGGGGGTCATATTTTATATAAATCGAAATCTTATTTGCAGATTGAACATGTCGGAATACACCGCGGCTCTTATGTAGTCCCTTTTTTGATGGCGCTGGACTAGCCTAGTGTTTCTCCCATACATCTGTATGTAGATAGAATATATTTATAAGTATTGATATACATCGGGTGTGACCCCCCTCCCAGTAATACTGGCAAATGCAGGTTCACAGGGATCCCCGAACTAAAAAAGTAATTTTCAATCCTGGTGGTCACTCTTGCTGGGAGGGGGAAAAACGCCCAAGATATAAAAAATATACCACAAGACCCATTGAAAATCCACGGCGATGGTTAGTTCAAGTATCAAACAGAAAAAGAATAAGCTTCAACACCCATGTCGAATGGATTCAAGAAACGATCTCTAACATCTTTTGTTTATCTCCTATATATATATATAGCAAATATATGTCTCCTAACTCTATAATATAAAGTTCTGAAAAAGGACACCTTTTCCAAACATACGATGTTGTTTAACAGGATATTCAACATAGTAGTCCCCCCAGTAGCTACCTCCCTACCTCCCTACCCCTAACTTCCTACTCCCCAGCCCTTCAGCCCCGGTCTCGAGCAAATCTTCGGGCGAGAGGAACTGTTCTCCGGTGAAGAGAAGTACCACGATGTTGAACATGGAGATCTCCTTAAAACAAAAAAAAATCCAGCCCTCTTTTATCTTTGGGATCTATTCATGTCTAGCCTCCACTGCGAATCTGTAATCCCTCAAAAATCTTAAGATGTCACAAGTTTGCTAGTTGGTGGTTTCAACCCCTTTGAAAAAATATGCTCGTCAAATTAGATTATTTCCCCTACAGTAGGGGTGAAAATAAAAAATAGTTGAAACCACAACCTAGAAAGGTTTCTCCAAAACATGCCCAAGGGACCCAGTCAATAGATACCCATTGAGGTTCGGTGTTTAGGGATCCTTTTGGGGGTATGATTTGTGGGCACCAATACCTCCTCACCAGGTGCTGTAAATCTCCTTTTCCAGGGGTCTATTTTCAGGGGCTACGTTAGTTTCAGGGAGTGTAGCCAAATTTTGATTGACGAGAGCATGTTTCGGATTGTAGATGTTCTTTTGTTAGATCGGTGGTTCAAGACATGTTTTCTTTGAATGTCATGAGTTTTTCAGGGGGATTTTTTCCCATGCCCTGGCTTACACTCTTGGGAACTAGTTGTTTTTTTATCTGGAAAAGGAACATCATCTTCCCAACCATCATGTAAGGTGACATGAGTCACATGAGACATGTCCCAACACCATGAGACATTTCCTATTATCAAATAGATAATCAAGTGTCCTTCTATGGGGATTCATTCTCACCAAAATGCCACAACCTGCTGTTAAACAGAATTCTTCTGAAATGACTTGGATTTGAATAAGATGCTTGGAACCAAAAAAAAAATATTTCCCCAAATTGGTGGTTTAACGGTGTTTCACCATGGTAGAATGTAACAAATCACCTTTAAACATATCCAAGGAAAGGACATGTTCCTGAAAAAATACGTCTCTTTCGGAAAAAATCTGTGCCTCCAAATTCATCGACAGAAACACATCGAATCTAAAACTCACAAACGGCTCCTTCAACAAGCTTCTGGATAAATGACTACTGTACCCATATGCTCCAGGTATGGCACTTTTATAGACATGTACTATAAATCTAAGCCAAATCTACGTACATATTCTATACATGGAGCATTTGGGGGTCTATTTCCTAAAACCTGATTTTTTTTCGAAAAAATTCGAGAGGGGATTCCCTGATCCTTTAGCGACATTTTCGTTATGACCAACCGGCGGGGATAGGTCGTTATAATTTAGCCCAGGTAACATTGGTTTAGACACGTGTTCGGTTTTTTGTTGGGTGCCATTTGAGAGAGTTCAAGACCAAACAATTGACTACTCTAATAAGTGAACTGTAATTCATACCCTTCCTCCCATAATCATGGTTCCGTGAAACAATGGTTGTATCTCCAATAGGATCGTTACCTTTCATATACAAACATTTTCCACTGAACCATGATAATGGGAGAAAGAATAATCATCCACTCAACCCCACCTTGAACGCCATTCAACCTACCCACAAAAACCCACAGTTTCCCCCAAAAAAATCTCGTATAAAACATCCAAGGTGCATTGATACCAGAACGATCCATGGCCCAAAAGGCGTGCATAAAGGCCAAACTTATGAAGAGCCTGATTTTTGTTGTCAGTTTTCATAAGGTTTTTTTGTGGATTTTGGTCATGGAAATGTAAGGGTACCACTGGTACCACCACAAATACCACTGCCCCAAACCCAAGAAATATGGCGGTATTAAGGCATTATGAACCAAAATCATCCCTTGTGGCCATATGTTGCATTGGGGGACAGGCTCCTTACATTCACAGTCTCCACACAACAATCATGGACAAGGAAAACATGGCTCCCTTCAAAAAGGAGTTTCGTCTCTAAAGAAAACCTACTTTCAACTGTTATGATTGCTGGCGAAAGATGAAGAACATGCAAACTCCTTTAGACTCAGTGATTTCCGTGGGCACTGCCCAAGCGATAAATTCATTGGTTCAAATACATCTTGTCACTAGTGCATATCACGATGGCTCAAGTTGTTTTGAAATTGAACTGCTTGTAGTACACACATGACAGTTTCATCAAATGCCGCTACAACATTCAAAATGACCAATTGCCCACAAACCTTACAATCAAAGTGTATGATTTGCAACAGATTCCATCATTTCTGAACCATTTCTTACTGTTGATGGAAGAAATCCTGCACCAGTTGATAGGTAGCATCTCCCATGATTTACAAGGTTTTATACATCCCAGGTGGTGATCGCTGGATTTCTTCCATCAACAATATCAAGCTGTCATATCAATTACCTACGAAGGTTTAGCTTGGTATTTGTACTACATGTATATGATGCATGTACAAACATGTACCATCGTGGCATGGGGGGGAGCATCCCCAACAAATTACCTCCCAATGATCCAGGTAACCAAACTTCACTCAGTATCAACCGGTCAATCAGGGTCTAGGACCTTCGGTCTTGAAACAGACCAGGGTCACCAGATCTTTTTTGTCGCAGCCGTATCAAACTGAAGCTCTATAGGGACGTAAGATATCACACCTTGGAAAAAAGGAAAATAATCTTCAAAATTGACTTTTCAGGGGATATGATGGGATATATGTTAGTTCCCTGGAAGTTAAACAACATGAAATGCATTCCAATTGTCTTTTTCCTAAGAACCACTGCAATTATCCTGAGTTGAAGGAGAGTTCTCTTGACTTGACTATTAAACCACCAAAATTATTTTAACAAGAACGGGTGAATGATCAGTTTTCACCCAGCTAAGTTGCCATGACATAAGGAGAATTTCCCTACTAGTAGTAAACCACACTTCCGGGTGACATAATTAAGTCATAACCATAAAATTGTTGTTGTTGCTGTTGCTATTGTTGCCTTGTTTTTCCTTTGCACTTGACGAACTTCACTCCACGTTTCCCTGCGTTCTTCTTGTTTCGTTGTCGAGTTGCATAATCACCAGCATCCCTACGATCGGAAGCACGGACTTCATGATGGGCAAAATCCTGGTAGAAATGACGAGTCATGAGAGACACACAAATTGGACCGCCATGAAAAAACAGTCGCATGACTGGACTCAAATTGGATCTTTTTTTAGCCGCGTGTGAAAGGAAACATAAGAAGATTTGGAAGATCCCCTTTAACAATGACATTAGTGACCTGGTTCGGAATTCGGACACCTGAGTAAAAACAAGAACCCTGATCATAAACATGTACCATAGTAATCCATACAGCCATCATGTTGCACCAGTTGCGATAAGATGAAATAATTGAAAACATGGGAGAATCTGATCAATTTCAAGTGGAGCAGGTGGCCCCTTCAGTTGCGGTAGTACTATCATGTTCCTGTAATACATCCGTTTTCTTCCAGCACCCTTCCGACACGTTTAAGTTGAACAGCTGAGTGACTATTAAAAAAACTGGATGGCCCCTGAACCAAATCCATGTGAACCAAGACACAAAAACAGGATTGTTTTATTCCAGTTGGTCAACAATAAACATCTAACTTTATTTACATTGTATATATATAAATGCAAATTATATAAACATATTCATGCATATCCAATTAAAAGATATCATGCAAATATGCCGCATGCCATGTTCATGTATTTTTCCATTTCTTTCCATGTTATAACAACACAAAAATCACTCCATCAAATCCAACTGCCGCCTTCGTCCCGTGGATCGGAAGGCTCTGATCCTCAGGTGTCACCCCCATGGTAGGGGTGGTTTTTGTGTTCAGAAATCTCGCGAGATAACCCCAGTTGAGGTAGGTGGTCTATAACCATTATAAAACCCGGGTTTTTTAGCACCATTCCATGGTGGTGCAGTGCAAGCGCATTTCAAAAAACCATCAACAATACATCAACACCACATGAATTTCGTTGTGTTTATTATGGTAAATTAGTTAGGTTCCATGGATCAGATTGGGATTTTTCCATAGATGAACTGTTGTTTTTGTTAGTGTTTTTTTTGCACTCAAACAAGACTGTTTGTTTCTAGCAATTCTGGTGACCATGGTGGTGACCTGGTGAACATGTGACCCATCCACAAAGGTGAATGTAAGTGACCTCCAACATCCTCCAACTGTTGGGGATGAAGTTTGGCAAAAGTTGAATCGCTTGGATGTTTGTGAAATATTTGAATGGAACACATATTATAGGAATAACAAATACAAAAATAACTAAACCTATACCTGGATATTCCTATGCATGTGTTGGGTGTCACGATGTTGTTGTTTTTGTTGAATCTTCAGCCAATCAACTAACCTTTTTCAATCCAAGAAATTTCAAACCAACACTGAATCGAGCTGAGAGATAATTGTCAAATCAAGATGTCAAGATCCCAACACATATCTCTTTTGTTGGTATGAATCTTGTTGCAAAAAAGGAGACGCCACTGGACAAATCCTCGATTTAAGTCAAGAAAAACAAGTGATCTGGATTGGAGGGTTGCCGAGATGTACTTGCCAAAAACCACCATGAAACAAACTATGAGAAAAGTCTTGCATGATGTAGCGTGAGAAGCGGCACAAAATGTGAAACAATCATAGTTTATACATGCCGTGCGTGATTGTAAGATTGGTAAAGCATCGCCAAAGAACAGCATCGAAAAACCTGTGGCATAATTTTGCTCGAATGCCTAGCCCTTAAAAGCCTCATAGATCTCAAACCCCATCCCTGACCACCATTGAACTCCATTCTGGACATATTGCCTCGCACATGTAAATGCCACAAAAAGGAAACACTAGACAAGTTGCCAACGGAAATACACCTGCCAAAATTTAAAAATGGAACCTGACAATCACCGTTGTGAAAAGGAAACTCATTCTCCTGAAACCTCCATTTCTGGGTTCCACCCGCCTTTTGAAGGTGTACATACTTCTGGGCACTAAAAAACCATTGAAAACTACATCCACCTTTCCTTCCTTCCGCTGCGAGGTATCAACATCACATTTGGAGAAATACTGAAACTGATATCACTCTTGATCTCAGCAAAACAGCAGCTATTCCAATTTCATCCCGGTAAACAAGGATCACACTTCAGGGTCAACATTGTTCAGGGCTCCACGGCTCTATTGTTCTGGATCTTCTATGGTAAGATCAACAGACTGAGATTTTGTTTTTTTTTATTCTTCTCTATTTTTGCCGCCATCGAAAAAAAACAACCCTACTTAACCATCCCAAGGCTCTCAAAAAGCATGGTGATCCAATGTAACAAGCTGTTGATCGACAGCAAAATAGAACCTTTGGGATGTCGTCGTTTTGTTAGAGTTCTTTCTGGGGCAACAAATCAATCCGGGCCAAATATGGGTGTTTCCAAAAATAGGGTTTTCCCCCAAATCATCAATTTTAATAGGGTTTTCCATTATTTTCACCATCCATTTTGGGGTATCCCTTTTGTTTGGAAACACCCAAAAAAGAACAACGAGGATTCCTTCATGATATCCGCTAACTATATCTGAGGCTAATCTCTCAGGATATATCGACGTGGAAACCAGAAAAAAGGCCCAAATGAATTCTTGGAAAGAGAGATCCTGGGTCAATAAATATGTCACCTTACATTTAGAAAATGAAGCATGTGGTTTTCTTCATTAGGTGAAGTAGGCAATGCTGAAAGGTGCTTACAGCGACTTTCTTTCGAGCAAGCTCACTCAACATCATTCAAAAACACCATTTGTGTTATACATAATATTTATGTTTGTAATTGCTTGATCCTCACAATTCTGTGTTATTCATTGTATTTCATTGCTATTCAATCATTCAATCACCTTTACTGTACTACAGTAATCATATACTTCCAACTGTTTGGTGACTTGGTCAATGTATGGAACCCTCCGGTTCCAAAAGTTCGAATTTGAGGGGAGTTCCCGGGATCGTGGGGGTGAAAAGCCAATCCTTTTTGCCGAAAAAGGTTCCAGGTGAGCAGTGGATTCCCGTGAAATCTTGCGACCTTCCGTGAAATTCTTATTCGTCAAAGAAAGGCTGAACTTAAAAAATCATGTCCAACTGGACCGACTGGACCCATGTGCAACTGGACCTGAGTTGTTTTCCGTGAACCAAACAAATTCCATAAAAGCAAGGCATAATTAACTGTAACTTCAACTTACTTGCCAGGATGGAAGGAAGTAGTTGTTCACCCCCTTGGTTTATGGAAGAAAAAAACACAACCAACCTACCCAAGCACATGAAACACTGATCACTTTCGTCACAATTTCTTCCAGCTCCATGGTCTTTTGTTTTTGGGGGTGGTAGAAATTTGTTTTGCAGGTGAAACATGTCGGTGCCCACCGCAACAATAGCAGTTCAGGGCACATCTAAGCATAAGCACCAACGACCAACAAAACCCTTCAGTGACACAAGGCCACCCTCACAACTAGAAAATGAAGATTCAGAAGGAACAAAGACACGTATATTGCAGTACCCTATGGATCCAACTAGAACAAGAACCACACTGTCCAAAAAATATATGTTATTGATATATTTAGGTTATAATTGATTATATACAAAAGGTGAACATTTAGGAGCCGTTGGTTTGACGGAATACCCATGTTCAAATCATTTTTTCTTCACTCATTTTCCCAGCCATTTTGTCTGGGCATCCCGTGCTGTTGTCGGCCGGTTGGAAGTCTGGAGACGTCTCAATGGCCAACGCCAAAGCACAACCACCCATGACGAAGCGATAATATTCCTCGGTTCGGTGGGTTGGTGGTTGGATCGTCGGGGTGTTGGCTTTCGGAGAAATCGCCACCAAAACGTAATCCGCC
>DF242162.1:50472-62391 GCA_000507305.1 Breviolum minutum Mf 1.05b.01 | reverse complement strand
ACAAACCCTGGCCTCGAAAATTCCCATTTCTATAGGCTGGAAAATTGTACTCAAAAGAAGAAAAGAAAGATTCGCCAACAAAATCCAACAAATCATACCCGAGCTCCATTCTCGGGACACACAATTCCACCTATAATCTACCATCAAACATCACCTGATTCTTACGTTTCTGACCGGAAACCCCTCTGCCCTGAGATGCTTTTTTCTCCCCTTGCGCCACGAAGCTCAACGAACTAAACTAGCATCATTTCAGGAACTCATGTGGAAGCCAAGGTATCATCTTCTGCCTGAGCGGCTTCACGCTCCTTGGAGTATGTCTTAGCGCTCGGCAACATGGCCTCGTGAAGAGTCGCACATCCAAAGTCCAAGCGAAAGTGGGCTCATGATGGTTAAGGAACAAACTGTAGACTTCATGCATTGCTGCAAACCTCACTCTTTCGTTCATAAAACGGCTTTTTGAATAAACCATCAAAAGTCATAAATTTGATTTTTTGGGGATGTATTGAACAGTACCCTTGTTACAATAATCATTCATTCATTTTTTTCAACATCAGCGCCATGCCCGCCTCCATGTTTGTCACGAAACGCTTGTTGTTTGCACCGTGCCAAGTTTTCACCAACTTGCCCCCTTTGTAGGCTGCGAACATCGGAGATATCTTGGCCTTGGGGGCACACAAAGTTGCTGAACATTGCCGGGGGCCTTAGGTTGAAGCACATATAGTTTAGGTTTAAAAAAAACATGGGTGTTATCACATAACCACCTGCAGAAGGGATACGTGGACGCTTTATACCACAATCTCTGCAATTTCAAGCACTTTTATACAAACCATAAGAGCATGTAAGAGCTCAACATTGATTGGATATAGCTAAATTTCAGAAGCACCTTGACCATCGGCCAACATCGAATTCACAAAAACAAGTCCCGTTTGCAGGCCAGGGGCATGCAACACTTCCTTGGCATAGTGCTTGCAGGATTCATTTTCATTGCCCACAATCTTCAAGAAACGCGTCTTGTGATAGATCTTGGCAAACTTCTCATAGCGAGGCAAAAAGGCCTTACAGGGCCTACACCAGGTGAAAGCGAGCTTGACTACAGCATCCTCATCGCCAATCATGGCATATAACTCTGCTTCACTATGAACCGTGTTAATGTGTCCAAGGACGCTATCAGAACCGCCTTCATGCTCCTTAGTTGTAGCTGAAAAGTCATGAAGGATGGTTAGGGTAAAAGCTATAGGTTGTTTTGGAAAATGGCTACCTTTTAAGGGACTTGCATGTCCCCCTTTTAAGTTTCCCTGGTGGAGTTGTGAACCATTTTTGTAGCTACAACCCCTGGGTGCACAGCAATAACGCTACACAATTCAAGTTTGCCCCTACAAAATGATGGTACCTGACATATGCGAGGCGACCCCTCTGTTACTACAAAATGACACAGATTCAATGATCTATACCGTTTTTTGTGGCTGGTATTCAAAGGATACTCTGAATCCGAGATAGTTGTATCACTATCACAGGATAGTGAAGGGCCAATGCATTTTGAAATAAAAGACATCGGGCAAAATACAACTTCCGCACTAGAAAATGCATCCAGAACCATAGAGGTACCACATGAAACCTTCTATGTCTCGAGTATCCTTCTTTGATGCTTCCACTTCCTGGAAGGCTTCCCATCAAACAACAGCCCTCTCACAACAAACTGCCATGACGGACAAAGGTGCAATCCTGCAACATTACTTCATTGAATTGACCGTTTTATGGATGGCATAGGTCCATAGAATTTGTAAAAATTCCTAAGTAGGTGATACTTGAATATGCTTTTGCCTTGGAAAGTCACAAAAAAAACCTTTGAACAGGCCTGAAAAAATAATTGTCTATCTGCATTTCCACCAATGCAAACTAGCAACATCACTGGGTGGTTGCGGTGGAGTCTCCAAGTATTTCACTACCTCTGCCAAGTCTAAGTGTTCCCGAGCCAGACCCAAGAAGTCTGCAAAGTCAATGCCATCCTGGGCGGAAGCTTCCCATTTGCCTGCCCATTTCTCTGGCTCCTAAAACATACTAATACTATATATAATTCAAAATATAATGTTCAAAAATACATTTGAATAGTATTAGTATTAACACACACACACACAAGCAACAAGGTCCCAACAACCAACTATTGGAATTTGATTTTGTAACACACACAAAAACAAACTTCGAAATTCAGTTCACACCATACCACAAATGGTGAGAACTGGACTGGTTTCACCATCGGAGCATCATGATCCACATCTGCTTCATCCACAATCTGGGTGAGCTCTGCATTGGACATTGGCATCCCTAAACCTTCAAAAAGTTTACCCAAGGCGTCCTGGCGACTGATTTTAGCACATGAAAAATCTTGAAAGAAACGGGTAAATTGATTGTTCCCTTAATACAATATCATATCATTGCATATCATCACAATAATTTCATCATGAGTAATGTAACCAGTCCGATCATAGATTACAAGTGCTTTCGAAGGACTCTGTTTGCAACTACCCTCTCACAAATCTCAGCCAAAGCTATGAAACAGCTTCGGTCCGATGTCAATCTCACAGAATTTCCAGAAACCCACCATCAGTTCACAACTGGTATACTACAAATCCTCTTTGGAGTCAACCTCTTGGGGTGAGAAAGACAACATCTAGCATTCTGTGTTGGCTGCAAACCTGGCATCTTTTCACCTTGCCAAACCCCCACGACCGACGCCCCAATCCTTGGAAATCACTCCCTTACCTTCCACATCTACTCCGCTGAAAGCCTTCTCATATTCCTCCACCTTTCCTTCCAGCAAAAGTCCATCGTGGGCAAGGCGTCCAAACTCCTTCAACCCCGCTGAAAGGCTCAACCCTTTGCAGGAAACGTTGAGTTCAAATGAGTTCCAACACATTTCTGTAGAACCTTAACTTCACATCTCCCCCAAAAGGTCAGAACAGTATAAACCTGGCGAAATCTCTCATGTTGGAGGTATCTGATAGCGAAGTGACATGGCAATTCAAATCTCTCGTGCTCTATAGGAGATACATCTTCAAAGGGCCCGTGGTTCCATCGCCAGGCTGCCATGTTTACCATGAGAGTTTGGGTGGAGGTCGCGCCTTCAAACCAATTCCATCCCGCTTGGCATACTGCTCATAGATCTGGTCCAAGGTACTTTCTGCTAACCAATGCTTGGAAAGGCAAAAGCTATCCTTACCCGTTTCACTCGACACCCGTTTCGCGAAGCCAACACATATTTCATGTTTTCCTAACAAAACTTCACCTACGAACACGCCATCAGAAAGCAGAAAAGCAATACAAAAGCGGCTCTATAGGAGCCACACAACCAAAAAAAAAAACAGTGCCTGCATATGATGACATATACAGCTGACTTACAACGCTGCGATTTGGATAATGCTGGGCAGGCACGTACTCCTGCAACAACTTGCCTAATGCTCTTCATGCTCAACGTGAAAACTTGGATTGGAATCGCCCCAACTTGCATCTTAACAAAGCGAAGGACTCCTGAAGCATTCTATGTCTATGTTTAAAGTCAAGTGAATTTTGCCGTTCCATAGCCATCAGGTTTTTGGGTTTTGGGTGGTATCTCAAACAAAGAAACATGCATCTCTCTCTCTCTCTCTCTCCCTGATTGAAACTGCACACATTGAATCTTCCGGGGGTTTTCTCTTGATCTAACACAGAAGCAGGCTATTTGTTTTTTCCCAATTCAAACTCAAGGATCTGTACACTCCAACACACTTCGAAGATTTTCTCGCTTCAGTCGGGCAGTCTCTTCACTATCGCCATCTGCACAAGACATGAAACGCGTTTTGAGTTTCTCACTGACCTCGGGCTCAACATGGCCAAAAGGCCAAAAGCGACGTGCCGTTCGTCCCGTGGTCATCTTGCGATGCGCAAAATCATGTGCAGCTCCAGGATATTGAAGGAAGCTAAAGTTAGCAATTGCCCCCTTGGTGACACACATCACTCCCCCCAACACTGACAAGAATACACTGCCCGTCCAATGATTACAATGAAATCAAATACTGCCAAACTCCGTTAAACTACTGAAGTGCATCATGGCCCACTCATGCCCAAACAGTCTCTCCAACAGCTGAAACACAGGGCATTGAGAATGTAGAAAAAATAGAAAAATGCAAAACACACAATGGTGCCTGCTTGCCACCCAGGATGCATTGATTAAAGTCAAACATAACGAAAGCCCTGCAGCTTTTCTCAGCCATCTGTGCCCTTGCACTCGGAGGCGCATCATCATCGCGACTCAAAAAATATGCTGTCAATATCTGTAAATGTTTTCCATGGTTCATCAGGATCAGAGTTGCCAAAAGGGATCTAGTGACTCGTGTTGTGGATGAACCGGGTCAAAGAGCAGGAACCAAAAACACAAATCACAAGCAAACATGCTGTAGGCACAATGCTACAATGAATTAATCAATGTTTTAACCGTATACAAGTGTCGGTGGCAAATTTTTGCCAAAGCCTCGTTCAAACGCAAGGATTGTCGATAAATGGCACTTGGAACTGACGAAAGATGCCAGTTCCAATATGAGCCAAATGCAAAACAGGCCGAATGTGAAAAGCATGCCTTTCCCGTGGTTTGATCTTGTTTTTGTTGATGTCTTTTGATCCGTTCGTCCCGAAAATGATGCACCAAAGAAGTCCTTGAAGCTGAAACAAGAATTCCATTTACAGCGCCTGCTGCTGTAGAACCCTTACTACATAATGTACCTGATTCAATTGATGGATTTGGGATTATTTTGTATGCATATTATGTATTATCATTGTATTATCTCATTTAGCATCATTTAGCAGTCAATTTGCTCTTGGAGTTCTCGTGTCTATACCCGGAAAGATCCCGGAAAGCTCCCGCCAGCTCCACCTGTGAAGCACTCTGCATCACACATGGCTTTGCCCTCTTCAATGCGGCTGCTCCCTCGACACCAGCAGCTAGTCATAGCGGCAAAGATGATGGTGAACAAAATATGTAAACATTCATTGTAAGAAGTAAAATAGTATTCTATAAGCTGGATAATAAGACCTAAACCTAAACCAAGCAAATAGACACGGATATCAAGCAGGAACATTGTCAAAGAATGCTCAAAACCCATCAACAAAAGACATTGGAGTTGATGTTGGAGTGTATCATGAAGCTCTGTGGAATGGTCTCTTTTTCAAAATATATCTCTATGATTCTATCAGCCGACTCCTTGAAGTCTTGGAGATCCCACCTGTGCATCCGCCCACGCATTTCTGCAAGGCAACATCTGAAGTCTTAGCCTGAAAAACTGTGTCTCTCTATTTTGACAGCCTTGGTGTGGATAAACATGTTACCTCAGAAGTGCATCACAGCAATCTCAAGCGTTTCAAATGTAGTCCCTGAGGTATTTCATGCAACATCACATCCTCACAAAAAGGGTTCCTTGCAAGCTTTCTTTTGCGACCCTGGCCGTAAAAAGTGTAAAGGAAACCACCAAACCTCATCAAATCTTCTCTGTGTCTGTGTATATCAATTCTAGGAGCTTGGCAAGGAGGTAAGAGGTTCCAAGGTTCATAAGGTCCAAATTCAAGGGTATCTGGTGTAGTAGTAGTAGTCGTAGTAAGGGTTCTGCCAGAAGTTTGGGGACTTATTGCCTCCATTTTTGGTGCTTCCAGCCTCTGCCCAAGTGCGGCCACATTGATTGGAAGCCAAGCCTTTGATGATTTGGACGCTAGGCCTGCGAGGCTGCTCAAGTTCAGTCAATCAAACTGGGGAAAGAATATAATTACAAGTATCACTTGTTTGCATACATGACTATAAAGGTGATTGTATGTAATTGATTGTACTTTAATTATATTGATCTTGTGTCTGTGCACTTTCATTTTTCAACACACTTACAAATTACAAAGTTCTTCAAATGGGTATGGCTCTAAAAACCGTCTGGATCGTCCTGCGGTGATCCGGACGTCTGGAACGAGGGGGTTACGTAAAGGGGCATGATCCAAAGGTTTCCAAGGCCCCAACCAGAAGATCGTGCTGTCGTGGTGTGACATCATATCTCTACATGAGTCTGTGGCTTGGCCAGAGGTCACATGGAAAGGCGGAGAGGTCTAGCTATAGTGTTCACACTTCGGATTCAACTCGACTGTAAGCACTCTTGGTACCGTTGACATGAGTTCCAAAGTTGATGGATTGTGAACCAAGAGTTTGAAGCAAGGAAAGAAACCAAACAATCACAAGTTTCAACACGGAGCTGGATGTGGTCCGGGTCGGAGCTGGTTGTGGTTGTGGTCTGGATCGGGTCTGGATCGGTCTGGATCCGGGTCTGGATCGGCCCAGAAGTGGTGGACTCACATGTTTGTGTATGTTGCAGCTTGGATGCAGCATGACAAGAAAAGGACGACAAGGTGTGCAGGCAGCAAGTGTGCAGCTTGGCTGCTTGCCAGGCTGGCCTTACAACTTGCAACAGTGTCAGCTTGGCAGTTTGACAGCTTGAATGTGCAACAGTTGCAGCTTGGCTGCTGGACTGCTTGACTGCTTAGCAGCGTAACTTTACGACAAGTGCAGCTTGGAAGCGTGACAGCTTGGCAGCGTGGCTTTACAACAGTTTGTTGCTTGGCTGCTTGGCAGGGTGAATAACTGCAGAGCAGGAAACCCAATAACATGCAACCATCACTGGACCAGACATCAACTCACCAATACATTATATCATTCCAAAGGTCTGGATCAAAGGTCTGGATCAAATCCTTTCGAAAGGTCTGGATCGGAGGTCTGGATCGTGTGTGGGAACGGGGCTTGATCCAGACCTTACATTTTGAGCCGCAGCCAAATATCTATTCTCTCTCTCTCTCTCTCTCTCGAGCGCCATCAATCTGTCCCACATCTCTATTATATAACATGATTAACACACAGACGTGGAGACTCGAACTCGTGCCAAAAGCCTAGCCTCTCTTGACATCGGTTCTTCACAAAAGGGCAGCCACGACCGCGTCCCCAGTTGATGCAATCAGCATTACCTCACGACTTTGGCTTATTGAGTAGTATGACTTTCAATCCAAAGACTTGCATTGGTTTGTAGCAATCCTGCCACTGCTACTGCCATGTACTGCCATAATATGAATAGCATCTTTGATGGATGAATGCCCAATGGAGGAAGATCATGGAAGCTGGAAACATAAAGGTTTCCCTCAATGACATGGGGTTGGCGTTTTTACAAACGAGTTTTGGTAACGTCGGCCACGCCCATTGGAAAGCTCAAGTCACTGTAACGTGCCAAGTAGTGCCCCATGTCCTACGTGTGAAGCGAGCTGCTTGTGACTTGGTGTGCTTGGCTGTGAAAGATGGGACAAGTGAAAAAGGCTTGGAGCATCTAGGGCTTTTTGTGTGCATTAATGCTGCAGTTCACTTATATACGATATTATACCGTGTTTTGACCTTCAAAGGAATCCAAAATGAACAGCAAAATGATTCATTCAATCTCCAGTTTTATGTGATATTTGCCCGGATTCGGCACCTCAAAGGATGCCAATGTGATGCCAGACACTGCATCACCATCTCCATAGGACATGACATCATCCCGCATCACTCGGGTCTCATGGTGGGAATCACGTCCGTAAGCTGGCCAACTCATCAAGGGCAAACCTTGCCACAACTCCTGCAGGGCGTGGGAATGGAACACCAACGTTAACAAGTTGACAAGTTGGAAAATCCTTGGAGGCTGTCGAAAACATGTCCATAATATGTACATGTGACATGCACATATCTATCTGTACTACAAGTAATTAAGTCAACAGTTGAAGAGTCTTGAAGGTTGAAAGGGATGCTAAGGATTACTAGGTGAAACATGGATATCTTAAAAGTGTGAACAGACCGTGTGGTGAAGTAATAGGCCCCACATTTCTGCTCTCCTCATCATCGCATCCGAAATACTTCTTTGCGGCTTCGTACGTACCTGGTGAAACTGTTTCTGAACGCTTGGCGGGCTTCAGTTGAACTTGCCAGCTGGAGATGTTGGTGGCTAATAAGGGCTAAACTGTTCCATTTTTTTGGTTGAATCCGTTAAAAAACAAATTCTAGTTCTAGAAATCCAACGAAATTATCCAGAGTCAATATGGGTGTTCCAAAAATAGGGGTACCCCAAAATGGATGGTTTATAATGGAAAACCCTATTGAAATGGATGATTTGGGGGTACCTCTATTTTGGAAACCCCCATATAGTCAATCTTCTCACACCATCCAATGCATCCTAGCATTTCTCTCAAAAAGCTCACGTGTGCCCTTCACAAAGTGATAGATCACATCTTCCGAGCCATCTGCATCAGTAACCTCCCGCAGGATCAGTGGGTTTCGGAACATGGAAAAAGCTTCACTACCAGGAAAGAATCACGGGAAAGAAGAACAACATCTTAGAAAAAACATCTGTCAAATCATCTAGATATGCAATAATTATGCAATTTGTATGTACAAACATCATGCAATGTCAACACCTCAACACTTTCATCACAAACTCAAAAAAATCCAACAAACTCAACCATCTAACCGCACCTTCAGTTGCTGGATAATGGTCCGACGCTTGCCGTTGCCATCAAAGGTGTCTAGCCAACCGGAGGATCCAAAACCCAGGCCGTGGAAGAGTTCGTGAATGACCAGGCCTCACCATTTTCTCCCGTCGCACACTTCCCAGCCATCCCAAAGAGGAAAGTAATGAGAAAAGTAGAAGTCTTCCAACCTGTTTTTATTTAGTGCCGTATTAGTTTCTGGTTTAAATCTGAAAGCGGAATAGGACGGTTTTCACAAACTGTGACTAGATACTGTAGAATGATTAGGTTGCCAAGAGCTCAACACAAAAGCAATCCATGCGCTCCACATAGTAGTGACACCCATGCCCCGACACATCTATTTGCATTCTCAAAGTTGGAGAGATACAAAATTGACTCACAGTTACTTTTAGGATCTTTTAGTCCTTTAGGGGATTGTTTAGGAAGAATAAGCCAAGTCAAAGAAGCATCAAGAAGCAGAATCCGCTCTCATCATTCCATGCTGGCTAGGTCTGGCTTGGTCTGGTGACAACAATTTTGTTTGCGAGCCTTTGTAGTATTCATGCCTCTTCAAAAGGAACTTGCGAATGGAGGTTACATGAGGTTGCTTAATTATCTGTCTGTCTATCCATCATGATCCATACCTCTATCTAGCAGCTACTGTCGCTGTAACTATGACGGCCAGGAGAAACAAAAATTGGGGCAAACAAGGCCTCGTTGTGATTCCAAAATGGTGTCGCGCGGATGAGCCGTAAAGTCATAGCGAGCATACCAGCTGAAGACCAAGTGCACCGGTCTTCTGTTCCTGGCAGATCAGGTCTGAGTCTGATCGGATTCGGCAAGGGTGACTTAGTGCAATATAGCTTTTGCTTGAAGAGCTTTTTGAGATCGTCTGTTTGGAATGGTTCGGTGATGAGAAAACTTTGAAAAAAAAACAGCATGTCGAACACTTGCAGTATCAAACACTAAAAACACGAAATCAGTCATAAATCAAAATCAATTTGACAATACTCGACGACTATTTTTTGATGCATCATGCTAATATCGTGCTATCACCTCCCCTTTAAGGGGGGGGGGTGTGGGGGGGGGGCGCCTAAATGAAATATTTCTGGGACGGGGGGGGATAGATAGGTTCCCGCAACTTAGATATTTCATTTGCAGTTGGGACCCCCCAAACCCTAACCAATGAATGCTACAATATAGCTTTGATCCAGTAATTCTCAATATATATGGACGGTCGACCAACCCGATGGGAGGAATTGGCACCTTTCATTGATATGGGGATCTGTTATTATAGATGCATGATCGATGTATAAATAGTCTTATCGGGGATAATCCTTTTAACATATTTGGCACAAAAAGTGCCAATAATGGTAATCCCAATCTCACATGAACAGCTTGATTCATCATGTTCCTAAAGGCCGGGGTGGCAGATCGAGGTGGCAGAGAGGTACCGGACAGAAATCGTCGCTATTTACATGCTTTCGTGCTTGCATTTTCGTTTTGTATGTGAATTCTCGCATTTTTCCGGTGGCTGAGGCAGGCGTCGACAGGTTTTGCATGTGAATTTTTATAGTTTCCAGCTTCTCAACTTCTGGAATGTTCTTTTTTCAATTAATTCTCGTACTTTTCGGTGTTCTGCGATGCTCTCCAAAGGGTCCAAAACAGATTTCGCGTGGTAATTCTGTTTTTTTTTGGTTTTTCAACTTCTTCGATGTTCTTGTTTAATTTTTTAAATGCTAATTCTCGTACTTTTGGTATCTTTTGGTTGCTCATCTAGATTTCAAGAGATCTAGAGTTCTTGAGATCTAGAGATTTAGAGTTCTTGAGATCTAGAGATCTAGAGGTCAGGAGATTTAGAGGTCTAGAGGTCGAGAAATCTAGAAGTCAAGAGATCTAGAGATATAGAGGTCAAGAGATCTAGAGTTCTAGACATCTAGAGTTGTAGAGTTCAGGAGATCTAGAGATCTAGAGGTCAAGAGATCTAGAGGTCCAGAGATCTTTAGTTCTAGGGTTCAGGAGATCTAGAGATTTAGAGGTCAAGAGATCTAAGGCCCAAGACATTCCAAGACATTTGGGCATCTAGAGTTCTAGAGATCTGGAGATCTAGAGGTCAAGCGTGTCTCTGTTGCACACTGTTAGGATCTGTTAGGGGTCTGTTGCCAGGATATGTTTTTCTTTGGCATGAGACATGCAACGGATTTGATGTTAGTGCTTGATGGTGCTTGGATTGAAAAAAGCTTCAGGAATTTTAAACACATTTTCGCTGACTGGATGCTGAAGTCTCTTGGAGATCAATCTCATCAACAGGTTACAGGACCCGTTGCAACTGAAGGGTCCCAAACATGGGGGATGTATGAGGGATTATGGGGGTATTAAATTTCCCCGATTAAACAAACAGCAAATGTTGTTGGTAAGTTGGTTTGTGAATTTGCCCATTTCGGTGTTTCGCATGAAGATTGACTGAAGGACACGACGATGGAAGCAATTTGCAAGAAAAGATGCATCATGATACGTCATATTCGATGTTAAAAACGATTCAAAATGAATGTGCCAAGCGAGACATTAAGATATGTTAAGATCATATAGGATATGATGAGATATTGTAAGATCATAAACCTGGCTTTATTCACTCTCTTCAAGGACATGTCGCCACCTTCGCTTCAGATGATGAGACTGAATGTGAGATGCTCAGACTGGAAATTGAAACCCTGGCACCTCACGTGTGAGTACAAGGCAAGAACGACAGCAAACCATCAACAACATCATCCATGCTGGTTGCCACATTTCCATAGATTTTTTTTGATGGAATCTTTGCACTTGGTGAACTTTTATATACCCTCCCCGAAAGCTGGCATGTCAATGGAGAATCGTAAATAAATCATGACATTGATTCATGTTAGACAACTGTGTATTTTCCATCGTGTCAAAAAAGGATCAAATGTATTTGTAGTGAGTAGAATTGAATAGAAAGATATTTTATAATGTTGATGAAAGTTGTTACGCGATCACACATGAGCACCAAAAATCACCAGAGGCCACAAGCCCATCCAAACCAAGATCCTAGACTGGAAGGCAAAAAAGGTGCCCCAATTGCTTTGCTTGCGCTCAAGCATTTCTAATGAAAAAACACCTGATAAGTTTTTTCATTTTTTCCCATCAGGAGTCCACAGGGCCTTTTCACTTGTGAGAATGATTGTATACGGTTGTCCATCACTTCTCAAAAACATTCAAAAACCACCTGACTTGCTTAAGAGCGCTGCTCTTAAGCGAGTCAGGATTTTCCCGAGCGAGTCTGCCTTTCTTTAGCAGCTCTGACTTGCCGACATGCAGGCTGACTTGCTTAGGAGCGCTGCTCCTAAGCGAGTCAGCTGCCAACTC
>DF242162.1:0-50258 GCA_000507305.1 Breviolum minutum Mf 1.05b.01 | reverse complement strand
GAGCAGCGCTCTTAAGCAAGTCAGATGGTTCTGGGGCAGCACCCCTCAGAAATTCCGAAAGTCAAGTGGAAGCAGTGTAGCAAGTAAGATTTCAGTCAACAAAAAGCATTGGCATAAGCAAAGAGCCTTACTCAATCTTGCCCTTGCGCGCCCCCAGAGCAATGAGACAAATAAGAGAATGATAGAACATGAACATTAAGCAAAGAAAGAAGCAACACAAGTATTGAAGATAGTGGTAGCAAGTACAATCAACAAAATAACAAATAGCATTGGCATAAGCAAAGCTTTACTGAGGCGCGCAAGGGCGCGCACCCGGACAAATAAGAGATAAACAAAAAACAACATAAAACAACAAAAGTCGTGGTAGCAGTACCATCAACAAGTAGCATCAAATAGCACTGCATAAACAAAAAGCTCTACAGAGGCGCGCCCAAAGCAATGATAGAAATCGAAAGAAATAAGAAAATGAACAAAAGGAAAGAAACAACGAAACGGATGGTAGCAAGTAAGGTTTCAGTCAACAAAAAGCATTGGCATCAACAAAGCCTTACAGAATCTTACAGAGGCGCGCGAGGGCGCGCGCCCAGAGCAATGGGACAAATAAGAGAATGAACATAAACAAAGAAAGAAACAACAAAAGTATTGAAGATAGTGGTAGCAAGTACAACCAACAAATAGCATTGGCATAAACAAAGCTTTACTGAGGCGCGCAAGGGCGCGCACCCGGACAAATAAGAGATGAACATAAACCAAAACACAACAAAAGTCGTGGTAGCAGTACCATCAACAAATAGCATTAAATAGCATTGGCATAAACAGAAGCTCTACAGAGGCGCGCAAGGGCGCGCGCCCAAAGCAATGATAGAAATAAAAAGAAATAAGACATGAACAAAGGAAAACAACAAAACTGGCGGTAGCAAGAAAGATTTCAGTCAACAAAAAGAATTGGCATAAGCAAAGCTTTACTGAGGCGATCTGAGGCGCGCAAGGGCGCGCACCTGGACAAATAAGAGATAAACAAAAAACAACATAAAACAACAAAAGTCGTGGTAGCAGTACCATCAACAAGTAGCATCAAAACTTGGATTTCTCATAAGGTGCTCAAAGACTCATGCAAGTAATGACCTCCAATCTCTAGTTGGCATGGTTTATGGTTAAGACATGTTAAGACTAATCAATGAAAGCATCCTTGGATAATGCTTTTGCAGTAGCCTGTCTTGGAAAAATCCAAGAATTTCACCTCTGCGACACCCCCCCCAACATCCGCGGCGACTGGCGAAATGTATGTAGGGGNAATATTTCATTTGTAAGGGGGGGGGGGATATCGTGCTATTGTCGCTCATTGCCAAGCGTCTGGTCTGAGGAACAGGAGCCACCTGTCCCTCCAATCCCAGGAATTGGTGAAGGGCCAGTCATACTCACCACGACATCTGCCTCCACCCCGGTTTCACATAGAGAATCCTGGGTGGCATGTGGTGGTTCATGCAGGGATGTTGACGTTGTTGGTGTTGTTGTTGTTGCTGTTGTTGTTATTGTTGTTCATGCTTGCCCTCAAAAAGCCATTCTTTTCGGGGGACACTTAAGCCGTCAGATGAGAAACAATACTGAGAACTCCAAAACAAGTCTGCCAAAGAGCCCCGTCCAAGTTAGAATCAATTTTTCCTAAGCGTTATATTTCAAGCTTCAATCTTCAAGTCATTTTTTGCCAATTGTGATTGTCCAAATTCCCCCGTCAGCATTTTTCTCACCATGCACCTTTCAGGGTTTTTGAAAACTGACTCGGGACCCGGGCTACTTTGCGCCGAGCAGCAGGTACCGCTACATGTGCACCCTTGGTGCAGTCTGCGTCACAAAAGACTCCTTGCTGGTTGGTCGTGGTCCACATGGCCGGATATGAACCTTAGCACAGGATTCTTTGGGGCATCGGAAGGACTTGGTCTGTAGGTTCGACCTTTAAAATCCTATATAACTTGTAATTTGCAGGATGCAAAGGAAAAGCGTTGCTTCGTAGAGACAAAGGTGCCTTCGGACTTGGAGAAGATCAAGTTTCCCTTAATAAAAAAAGCAGGAAGCAGTGAAGCAGTGCAAAAATTTGCCAAGCATGGTAAGCTACGACATGCTGAAAGGATATGATTGCGTTTTGAGAACCATTCAGGATCAAACCCTGGTTCCTTCTGTGAACTGTCAATACACCAATCAAAATCTCGCCTAAACAGACCATCTAAAAGCCTGACCATCTGCAAGTGAGTGTCTTGAACTGGCTTTACTCTCAGGTATTTTCCAATTTCAGCGCCATAGGTCTCTGCAGCCTCAATCACAAAGTTTCGCCATTCCTCTGTGATCACATCCTCTGCCGTACATAGACACCACTTGTTCCTGAGTGTTTGGCAAGTTGTAGGCATCTGAGCAAACCCTAGAGGTGCGTTGTGAAAACATGGTTGCAGAAATGTTGACCTCAACACAATGCATATCACAAGCTGTATGCATGCATGCATTCAAGCATGGATTTGCTTTTGTTGTTCTGTACCGGTGCTCACTGTCGAGCCATAGGAATCAAAGATGCCTTCTGCTTTAAAAAGGCAGACACACAGCTCTCGCATGCAGCGGAAGCTCTAAAAATCGCACGGTGAGCACCCACATCCCATCCAAAGAACTCACTATATCACAGATCTCAAAACAAAACTAACAAATCCCTAGAAAAGCTTCCAATAAGTAGACTGCATTCTGGATAGGATGCGGTGTCCATCTCTAACGTGAGTCATCCGAGTTGCCCCAAAGTGTTTCTTTGAAGCTCCCAGAAGACTGAAAGAGAAATTTACTGTGCACCATGGGCCCTCAAGACCTCCATCGTAGCTTCCTGGCGATTCTGTGTGGCAGCACCGAGAGGTGTGAGACCTTGAGCATTGGGCTGATTCACATTGGCACCCACCTTCAGCAAATACTCCAACAACTCCTTTCGGCCGTAGCCGGCCGCATAGTGGAGTCCGCTATTGCCGGAACTGTCCACGGCATAAGGGTTTGCTCGACTGTCCAACAAGAGCTTCACTACAGCGATGCGGTTGGCACCAATGGCATAACCCAAGGGGGTGATGCCCTTGAAATCCTGTGAGTCCAGCGGCTTCTTCTTGTCCAAGAAGGTTTTTACTGCAGCAACGTCGCCACGTTTGGCCGCTTCATGCAAAGTCATCGCGGTATCTTCGATCTTCTGCAAGACGGGATTCAGCTCTGATGGCAAACCTCCCATCTTCTGGCTAATTTTCAACATCAGCTCTTCATCCTGGTAGTACTTCATAGCGGCCTCCATACCATTCTTCTTGATGTCCTCAAAAATGGGACCCAATTCAGCATCTGACTCCAAGGACTTCACTCGGTCTTGCACTGGTGTGTCGCCATTGGAAAGTTTGGTATTGTAATGCTCCGCAATGGCCTGGGTCTGCAACCAACCACGCATGGCATCTGGATTTTTGGCAAAGTTTTGCAATGCCTTTGCCGTTTCCGGATTGGTCTCCACGTAGCTCTTTACCTCAGCCCAGGTTTCATCATCAATGTCGGGCAATCGAGTGATCTGCATAGTGGTGCCATCGTTGATCTTCAGGGTTTCCATGGCCATTCTGCTGAGGGAAGAGTGGCTCAAAGATGCGCTTTGAGCAACAAAATGTGAGTCTCAAAAAAGCTTCTCTTGAGCCATGTATATCATGTATGTACCGAATACCGTTGCAACTTCCCCAGCAAGTCGGTTGCAAGTCCTTCATGCCACTTGTGACAGACAAAATATCAGGCTCTAGGACCAATTTGAGTTCGCTCCCGCCCAGCTAGAACCCTCAAGATATATTATAAATATTTATAAATAAATATGGGTGGCATATCAAGATATTACAGAAGCATCTGGGAATGCATCTAAGGTTCTCATGAAAAATCTTAAGGCCTACGGCTTGTCTGTTGCAATCATCTGGCCCTGGCCCAGTTGGCTTGGGATCTGTTGGAAAGTTCACCTTGGTCCAATGGAAGGTGTTTGACATCGATTTTCTTTTGAGGAGGGAAAGCCAAAACAAAGACTTAAAAAAGCAAACCAAACAATTAAAAATCAAATGAAAACGTGACTGTTGCTTGCCTTGAAACCCTATACCAATCGCCTGTTCGAAAGCAATATCGGTCCTTCACCAGCGGATTTGCTTGCACTTTATCCTCATACCTGGGCTGGATACATCATGGGTACTTCAACATACTTCAACAAGACCAACTCCAACCAAGAATGTCCAACCATTAGAGTAACACTTTGGGATAGTGATCATTTTTATTCATTTTTTTCCAAAATTTACATCCTTGGAGATTCACAGTGCTTTTCATGAATTTCATGTCTGAAACTGTCCCAGCCACAAGGTATCAAAGTTGAAATGCACGCGGATCGGTGCTGTGTTCGCCTCTGTCAGCGTCGTGTCGGCCAATCGACGTGCCTGGCTCCCTCGCTGGTACTTCTGTGGGTGCCGCGTTCGGGTGAAGCTGTACTTCTCGGCCTCGAAAATGCTTGGCAAGACACGTTACAAAAACAATGCAAGAACTAAATGCCTACTCAATCATAATTACATACATGGCGGAATATGACCAAATACTCAGAAGATTCAGCTCTTTGATGATCTTCATCTTTTACAGTCCATCCTGCAAGTATACCAAACACAAGATCAAACAAGGCATGGCATCAAAGATCACACCGTTTTTTTTTTGGTAAGTATTCCTAATAGTCTTGCTGCCCAAGTGCCACTTGATCTAAAAAAGGCTTCGGAGATAACCCCCGTTTGGGCATGTCGGCCCCGGAGAGTCGTCGGGCCAAATCTTGGTTGGCACGTTGGTTCTCTGCATGGAGCTCCTGGAAGGTAGGGTAAGGTTGGGTGAGGTCTTGGTGGATACAATATCTTAGTGTTCATAGATTAATAGATGTTGATAGATGCTGAGATTGATAGTTACTGAGAGCGTCGAAATTCTGGGAGTGAGGAACTTGAGATACTGTAAAGATCGTTAGAAGTTCAGAATCAGATTGCAGCAGAAATTGAAAAAGCAGAAATTACAAAACGACGTGATGCTAGATAGACTCTTGTAGCAGGGGTAAAGGTTCATCAACTGGATCGCAGATCGCCCACCCAAAACCACAGTCCTTCAAAATCAATTTTGCCACATGGACACTTCGTACATCTCGTTCTTGAGGCTTTGCTTCTGTCTCTGACAACAGGATCAGCGCCAGGACAAGTCTTGCCATGGATGTCATGATCGGCCAGGCGTTGTTCGCACACGGCCGGACTGGGTGGATCCTTCAAATCAACCCTAACTGGAGATATCTGAGCTGGTGTCAGACTATCCACCTTGATTTGGGAAACCTCATTGCGGACTTCATGTTGAACATATGTGGAACACCTTTGACGAACACCTTTCCAATCAAGGTTCTGCCCATTTATCAAAGATATTCTTCATCCGACAGTATCTTATGAAAACTGAATCTCTGAAAAAACAAGACACCAAATTCCATGATGCGCGACACAATTGACACAAATCCTCTACATGAAATTCTAGCGCCAAGGCAACTCCCATCTTCCCACGACCAAGATCTGAGCTCCAGAACAGTTCTGCAAGTCTCTTAGGGCCTGCTGGTACCTGAGGGCAAAAGCTCGAAACCTGTTTATGGTAAATCGGTAAATCTCTATGTCCAAAATGTTCAACATGGCCATACAGTTTCCACACGAACCCCGTGTGATCAATCTCTTCTCGGCAGCGAAAATCATGGCTAAGCTGGATAAGCTCCCAGCTGATGACCCCCATCCACGTGAAGCAGGTCAAACTGAGCATCGGGATTCTTCTGCTCATAGCTCGGCCTGGGAAAGGGTAAGAAGTCATGTGCAATCAGCAAATCTGAATACTTGAAACTTCAAGTTTGGTTCATCTTCTTACAAATTATTAGAACTTTCCTTTTTTGTGACCTCTTTTACAAACATATGTTTGCATACATATCTGTGAAGGGGTCTCAGGGGGTCTTTCCGGAAAGCATTGGACAACAAAAACCCCAGAGTGGCTGACAAAGTGTCAGCACTCGAGCCAACGACCAACTCCAAACCTCAGGTGAAGGCAGGGATGAGAGGTCAGCAACTTCCATTGAAGTGATAGAACCAACGTTTTGATTCACTTATCTAGTGTTCACTCAAATATGTCACCTGTATTCACTCAAAATATGTCAAGCTGATGAAGTGTTGACAATGATAATCCATACTTCCAGTCGATTTTTCTGTGGATTTCATATGGTTTCATGTTTTTAGATTTTTTGGGGATTCATTTCAAATCTCGGATTGATGATTTCCTCCGTTTGTAAACCTGAGTGAGTTTTCCAAGGTCTGGGCGATGAGCACCGAAAAAACGCCTCAGGACCTCGGAGCGTGTGAGGTTCGGTGATATCATGAGATGACATCAATTCGAAGAGAAATAAACAAATGACACCAGAAAGGACTAAACAATACCAAGCAATACTACTTCATACTAATTCTTAGCATGGAAAGTCCACTTTCACCTTTGGTGTCTGCTGAATGCTCCGGCCTTTTGAACTCAGATTACTCAATCAATATTCAATCCAACAGCAAGTGTGAGATCATCAACTCCATCATCTTCCTCCCAAAAATGGCATCCCACGACATCCCAACCTCAACGCAGGGCTTGGTATACCGATGTTCACAAAGATCAAAGGCAACAACCTTCGACGTCACATTTGCCAACCTTCGGTCAAGCATGCTGGCACAGCGTCAGGTGCAGTCTCATGTGGACCAATGGCTAGGCAGACATGCAGAGCATTGATCCAACATTTTCCTTGTAGCCAAGGCACAGCATCAAACATACGGAGTGTCCTGCGTTGAAACCAATCTCCAGAATCTTGGCGTTTTTCCCTCAAAGGCAAAAGCAGAAAGGCGTCAACATCCACCAACCACATACAAGCAACCTTGCAAGTGAAAATTCAGAAGAAACAAAGTAAATCACCACCACCACCACCACCACCACAACCACCACCACCACCACCACCACCACGACAACAACAACAACAACAACAACAACAACAACAACAACAACAACAACAACAACAACAACAACAACAACAACAACAACGGCATGCAGTTGCATACAATTATTATTGCCGTGCGGTTTGGTTGGCCACAGTATGCATACATTCTTGATAGTTTTTGTAGATCCATCCCTACTTGATGTCCAACATATGTCTATATCACAAGCAATTTCCCTGGCCAAGGCCTCTTTCACCAACCCTTGATAGCTGATAGCTGATAACGAACCCTGAACCGGGCCCCGGGACCAGCATGTTGCGCCAGGTGGAACAGGTTCCTCATGTATGGAAACTGAAAGTGGTTTAGGAACAGCAAAGGAGTACAATAACAGTCCATCACCTAGAAGATATGTTCCCCTCATACTTGGACTGGGTTTCTGCAATGCTATCGCTGATGACCAGCCTTTGCTTCGCTTCCATCTCTGGTACTGGTGCGAAGGAGTTCCTTGAGGAAGCTATCACATGGTTGGATGGTAAAAATCCAGCAGGCATTGGGTCCAACAAAGTAGGAAGAAGTAACATGAATCAGGGGACATTGACAACAAGTCATACATTGCAATGTGCAGTTGTTTCATTTACAAGTCCAAGCTTCCAAGTATGCATGATACTTCCCTCGCATGGCTCACCAGAAGCCTTCCAGCAACAAAGCAGGTGGATGATGGTGGATGGTCATCATAAAAACTCGGTGTGACTGCAGGCTAAAGCCGCCATTCACCAGGTTTTTGGCTTCAGATGCATTTCGCCTGCACACATCTCTGGAGCTCGGTAAAAACACTGCAGCGTAAAGCCTGGCAGGTGAAAGAGGTCATTGGTAAACTCATACACCAGGCACAATTGGACCCGGTCTCGATCTCTGAACACCCCAACCCCAGGACCTTGTCAAAATCATCTTGTGAGCCTGTACAAGTTGCACAAAACACTCAAATCTGAGTGGCCATATACACTTCCACAAGCAAACTCTGAGCTGGTTGGTGGCTTCAACCCATCTGAAAAATATCAATCAAATTGGAAATCTTCCCCAAATAGAGGTGAAAATAAATAGTGCTGTATCTGAAACCACCTACTAGTAGTGAGAGATGGAGTTGGTGGATTCTTTGAGTTGTCCAGGGTGCGTGCGACAGTATGTTGATGTGGAATAGATCTGAATCGATATCGAACATCGAACAAATAACCCTCAGAATCGTCCCTACCATCTGCACTTTTCTCGTAGATATCTGAATCAAATAGGTTTGACAGGCACAAGAAGGTTTCTTTTATCTTCCTTAATAAAGAAAGCATCTATATGTAATATCCATCTCAACTGCGGGTAAGTCTTACGTCCGACCTGTTGAGAGCTCCTCCATGCCATCTGGTGAGTTGACAGCCCAACATGCGGAAGCTGCCTCTTAACCCACCGTTCATCAGATAAAACTCATTGGATCTGCTGAATCGTGAGCCGGCCACATCTGCCAATGAAAGGCATAAGTTGGTATAAGAACGTATAATTTTTGAGAGGTACAGTATAAAATCCCGCCTAAGACTGCAGTCAAGTCAGATCTGTATCCCATGAATATGTATATAATAGACTTATATATGGCAGCATTTGTGATCACATTGAACAACATACAAACGGGTCCCTCATGGGCTCATGGATTGCCATGGATCATATTTGCCAACATCGTGACTACATCTCTTCGATCTCAAGCTTGCATACTTGGCTGCTGTTTGAACAAAGCATGAGCAGACGAGCCAATAGCTCACTGCGGCTCGGCCAACTGAGTCACCACACGGCGCAGGGACGTTAAGAGTTCTCTGAATTTCCCTGCTATCAAGGTTCCATATCATTTTCTATATAATATAATCTTGGGACAAGTTTGTATGATATCCTATGCTGATCATAAGAATCTTCGCACCATTTGTGTTTAAAACGGTGGGAATGTGTCAAGAGTTGCTGCTTTCGGCAGGAGTTACTGCAGCAGCAAATTCCCATGGCATCTGAGGCTCTGCTGGGCTCGGCCCGACATGTGCGACTGTGGTGATTCCTCCGGTGCTGACGGGCTGAGACTGCGAAACACCACCCACCAGTAATCACAACACAAAATGCAGCCATGAGCTACACAACCCTCATATATATATACAAATATATATATATATATATACAAGTTATTCATATTTGAAATGATCAAAAAACTGCAAGAGCTATTGAGGTAATTACATGTAATTACAGTACATGAAATCATAGCCTTCCGCATTTTAAAAACAACCTTCCACATCGCTAGATGTTTATTATGGATCGGACATCCATAGGATAGTAGCCACGCAAACATTACCAGTGGTTGGGTCAAAGTTGAGTCTGGCACTTAAACTTTGATGCTCTATTGGGTTGACATAATTTTCGTTGCTCAAGGGGTATGGTCAGTCCATCATGTGACTCATGTGACTGGGCAACCCCACCATCCAGCCATTGGTCCAAGGTTGTCCAGGTTGTCCATGTGCCCCTGTCCTGTCGAATCCAAATCTTGAGGCAGGATTCGGTGCTACCAATGATTGAAAGATGTGATATTGAAAATGATGCAAAGATTCGAGAATTCAAATTATGTATTATCAAATTTTTGTGTCATCCTACATCATCTATCATTGCATTTTTCAACAAGAAAGAAATTTCAATGACATGACGAAAGTGTTGGAACATCCTACATCAAAGGAGCTCGTCGCCTGACTTTTTTAAACATTTCATGCAATTAAATGCTAAACGCAGACTAAATGATTGGCTCCCGCACTGCAATTCAAAATAATACTTATTTTTTTCATTTATTTGGGCACATTTCACGCCAAAGATCACCAAAGGCTTTATGAAGCCCCCTTCCAATCCGGTGACCCGCACCAATCCGGTGACCCTCCTGTCATTCTCTCGTTGACTTCCTGGCCAACCAAAATGCTTCGGAAATGTTTTGACTCCCATTCAAGACACACATCAAAACTGCATATAAAACCATACCATGTACATCTAGTCATCCACTCAACAAAAAAAGGCGCCAGTGATTCATAGCACAAACCTCCTAGTCTTCAATGCTTTTGTGACGACAGGATTCCTGCCTTGAAACTGAGGCAATGACAACCTGATGGAGCCAAAATGTCAAAGTGACGACTGGGAAACTCATTGAAGAAGCTTGAACATGCGCATTGAAGAATCTTGACATCAAAATTGACATTCAGTAATAGATAAACAGAAATGAATATATATATATATAATATAATAAAATTGATGATATAAAATCTAAAAAGTATATGTCATGTATACAATGTATATCAATGTATATCATCCGTAGAAGTTCGATCTATCCAATGAATGCCAAGGCCTTGGAACGTTTGGTGCACCACAAGCTGTTCCACCCTGGCAGGAGTTATTTTTCATCATTCAGTTTTTCGACATCCGAAAAAGGCGTGGAAAAACTAGGCAAAGATTTGGGGGAAAGTTTCTGGACGGAATAATTTTCAAGGGACAAACTGTGAGTAGCCACAAAGTTAGCGAATTCGTTCCTCAACTGTTGGTAGAATAAGGTTTGTTGCAAATGAAGAAACATCCAAAAAGTCAGCGAATTCAATTGTATATCCATATGTTGTCCTGCCCTGATCACTTGATGGGGTGGCTACAAGAGTTCATAAAACATGGACTACAGTGTAAGTCATCGCAAGTCCCTTCAGAAGCTTCACACCTCCGCCTACACCAAATGGAAAATGATGGAACATGTGCAAAAAGTGGCCCCAACATCAAGCTACTCCCGTCACTCCCGCTGAAGCTGCAGGCCAACACAGTTTTTTTTTCACAAAGTGATGTCATTGTTTGCAAAGGATCAGTGTATGCAAAGCACATGCCTCACAAACGGACCAATGGAAGCACATGAATAGCAGCTGATGATTGCGGCATGAGTCATAAAGTCATAAAGGCTTCAACTTTTTCAAACTATCAATTCAATAAGAAATCACCCCACCTACAATTGGAGTCACGGATTCACGATTCTGAAAGCCTTCGGAAACTTGTCTTCCTTTTGATGGCAGCCTTGCTACTGTAGATATATATATATACATCTAATTATGCACTGTCGCAATTCCACTGAAAGGGCCAGACTCGCGACTTGCAACAACTTGCAACACTGAGACTCTACTGGGAGATTTGAGGCGCCCGATCAAGAATTTTAACCAACTTGAATAGGGTTGTTGCACATCCGAGCAGGCCACCAAGGACTGCAAAAGATGCACCTACTATCGAAGCAACAAAAAATTACAATAGCGCCTCCCCCAATGCTATTAAACATGAATGCCAACGCTTTCCAAGTGGCATTCAATAGCTTTTACAAGCCACGGATACTGATACTCTTCATCATGACCGGATCAACAGGTCTGTCCTGTTGTGTATAGACCTAAGTTGCGAAAATCCAGAAATAGACAAACAGCTCATGGGGTAAAAGAATTTATCAAATAAGTCTCAGTCAAACAAAAGTTCACACGATTGATCTTTCTGTACCCAACTAGCAAAAAGCAGGCTTAAGCGTCCATGATCCTTGTAAAACCTCAACCAATTTCACACCACATAAAAACTCTCACATAGCACATGTCACATGCACATTTAACAGTAAAACAACCTACAGTTACCATCAGTTATATATCACTAAAAGATCTATATACATGAATCTATCCTAAACTATCCTAAAGTACCATGTACTTAAATATACACTAAAAATAAAAACAATCAAAAAAAGAAACAAAAAAACAAACCTCTCAAATATCGGCACCTTGGAGATTTTCACTGCAATGTCATAGCCCTTGACGACCTTCCCAAAGACAGGATGTCTCGAGTCGCCTCGTGAAAACCAATCCAGGAAGGTGTTGTCCTTCACCTAACAACGCGGCAGGGCAACGATTAGGAAGGAATGATGGGATGTATTTGAAACTATGGGATCAACATGGTTGGAAAAATTGAAGTGGAGTTGAGGACTTTTTGGAGATTATTTGGATATGTTTGGCCAGGTATTCCTGCCTGACCAAAAATGTTTAGTTGCTATTGAATTTCAAATCTGTGAAAAAATGATATTTAATAATGGCACCACCGAGCTACGTTGATGAAAAATTGCGATCCACCAGAATTGGCTTGACCAGTATTTGCCATTGACAATGACCCTGCAGAGTTGCTATCCTCAGAGATGAACTCGTCCTTCGATACGCGAGTTTGAGAAACTAAATTACAGGCAAGTATTCGGCTATATTCACCAAAGAAGAGTTGTGGTAGTCCAAACATGATCGAAACACCCTCAGCACTAATTTTATACCTTTGCTTCTTAAGGGCTGTGATTTGATCTGAGGCTGACAATCAGCAATGGGCACAAGGATATGACACTTCTCATATCATTTCCGATTGCAGTCCTGAATGTTACCACCGTTAAATCGCTTTTCCTGTTGATTTGTGGCCAAATTCGTAAAGCTGCCATCCTCCGGGCCACCTGTCCCAGCATAGGGACTGAATGGATCCTGGCACAAAGAAATGGCCAACCAGGGAGAATTGCATGAACATTTGGTAGTTGGTGGTAGCAAAAACTTGAATGCAGAATCTAATCTTCTTCAGCACTTGATTGGGCATTCATTATGCAATCTGGTATGTATCCCTCGGAGAAAAAACAACTTGAAAAAACGGTGTTACATCTTATTCAAAAAATCGATGCAAAATTCAATCTGTCCCTAGGTGTTGCAAAAATCTGTCCTTTGCATTTGGACATCCAAATTGGACCATGAAGTTGGGGATAACTCGATGAAAATGAACTCCATCGTAAAAACCACTCTGCACCAAATCAATGAAATTCGAGGCTGTCCGCGGCACTCGATCCAAGAAAATCCTTGGAGCTTTCAAGTCGCAAAACGGTGACGGTGTCCTGCACCTCTGCTGTTGTTGTTGTTGTTGTTGCTGGTTTTCCCGTTTCAACATTGAGATGCTTGAAATTAAACCCGAGATTCTCTGCCTCAATCTCTCCGAAGGATGTCTCAAAGACAGCCACTGGATTTCCTTTCACAATTCCTCAGCGGCCAAGGATTTAACACGTCATGACACGTCCAACATTGTGCACGTTTTGGAACCTATTTGGACCTTGATAGGCAACAAATCGATTGAGATTTGCTGGTATACCATACCACACAAATCAGAATAGGAGCACAGTATAGCACAGGATGGGTCACTTTGACTCCGTTGGCGCTGGTGGTTCGATAGCCAGGCTGAATGGTATATTATATCCATCATGTGCCATCCCCCAGCCCAAGTTCGCAGGTTCCAAAAACATCGTATTTGGAGGAAGTTTCATCACCCAGCCAACTCCGAACCATAAACAAGGAACCTATCGGTATAAATTGCATCAGGAAACAGTAACCCTCTCATTCAACACCAAATCCTCTCAGGGGTGAACAATTTTGCTGCTCAAATATCATTCCAAATCCATGCCGTGATACCAAAGGTCACTTCGTAGTTTGTTTCTCCTTTGGTCAAGGCCTTCAACTTCGAAATGTCATAGGCTTCTCCTGTGGTGAGGCGGACAGCAATTGACAGCAGTCCAGTTCATCAACCTTTGAATACAACGGCCTGAAACAAAGGTTGCTTCAAAATTCACCGTTTTTTTGGTTGTCATTCTTGGTTCTGAAATCCCCAAAATTATCCTCCCTTGTTGGGAAGTTTCCGGTCTCTGAAATAAGAGGCAGACTCCATGCATTTTCGCAGGCCCTCATCTAAATAATCCATCATACGCGGCCATATATATGGCTCCGTTTCCCAGTGGATCTGTTGAAACCCCAGCGGGATTTCCGGGTCGAATCGTCGAATCCCCTCCTTCCAAGCTCTGAAATACAAATCCAGCTTGAACACCTGCTTTTTCTCCAGCACCACCTTCAAACACCTGGATATTTTGGTCGACCGGAGAAATGACCAAAATCTCGGACTTCTTTGATAAAATGTAGATAGAATTGAATATCTGCTGATTGATTGATTGAGAAAATTGCATGACTGGAATAGTATGATTTACATATTGTATCATACATATACTGTATGTATAATGCAGGGTGTACGAACGGTTGCTTCTTCATAACACATGCATGGCACGCCTTTTTCAATCGGAAAGATAATGGTTTTCTATGTGTACAATATATATATGCATATGTGTGTGTGATTGCATCTTATTATATGTTGATTAGTGACTATTTAATGACAAATGTTTCTTAACATGACAATTCTGTGACAACTACATATAAAGGTGTGTTGTGAGGGCTTCATGACCAATCTCAAGACTGAGATGTTCCCCAAGCCTCAGGGTCAAAGTCGATGGCAAAACTTTCTGCAAGGAGCTATGATCAAGCAATCCACGGAAATCATAGGTATGGCTCTAAAATCCCTCTGGGTCGCGCGGTGATCCGGGCGTCCGGAACGAGGGGGTTACGTAAAGGGACGTGACCCAGAGGTTTCCAAAGGCACCAACTAGAAGATCATGTTTTCATGATATGACATCATATGTCTACATGAGTCTGTGGCTTGACCAGAGGTCACATGGAAAGGTGGAGAGATCTATTCCAGCTAGACCAGGTATAGTGTTCACACTCCGGATTCAACTTGACTGCAAGCACTCTTGCTACCGTTGACAGCTGACATGAGTTCCAAAGCTAATGGATTGCGAACCAAGAGTCTGAAGAAAGGAAAGAAACCAAACAATCACAAGTTTTAACACAGAGCTGGTTGTGGTCTGGATCGGAGCTGGTTGTGGTCTGGATCGGGTCTGGATCGGTCTGGATCCGGGTCTGGATCGGTCTGGATCCGGGTCTGGATCTGCCCAGAAGTGGACCCACATGCGTGTGTATGTTGCAGCTTGGATGCAGCATGACAAGAAAAGGACGACAAGGTGTGCAAGCAGCAAGTGTACAGCTTGGCTGCTTGCCAGGCTGGCCTTGCAACTTGCAACAGTGTCAGCTTTGCAGTTTGACAGCTTGGATGCGCAACAGTTGCAGCTTGGCTGCTTGACAGCTTGGCAGCGTGGCTTTACAACAGTTTGTTGCTTGGCTGCTTGGCAGGGTGAATAACTGCAGAGCAGGAAACCCAAAAACATGCAGCCATCACTGGACCAAACATCAACTCACCAATACATTATATCATTCCAAAGGTCTGGATCAAAGGTCTGGATCAAATCCTTTCGAAAGGTCTGGATCGGAAGTCTGGATCGGAGGTCTGGATCGTGTGTGGGACCGGGGCTTGATCCAAACCTTACGTTTTGAGCCGCAGCCATATTGCGAATTCTACTTTGACCAGGGGGTATCAATGTTTCTATCAGGTTATCTGTATGATATAATCTTCCAGGTCACAAATCGAGCTACGTATGCATAAGATAAAATATATGTAGATGTATTACATGAATACTGTTTGAATATATCGGGTGGAGGACCAACCCAAGCTAGCCACCCGCCCACCTGCTGGACATATCCAGTCGGAGCATCAACTTCCAGCCCCAGTGGCCCAGGTTCTAGAGAGACCTGGGTCAAGGAGGGCAAAACAAATGGATGATGAATGTGATGATGATGATGATGATGATGATGATGATGATGATGATGATGATGATGATGATGACGAGGAGGATGATGATGACGAGGAGGAGGAGGAGGAGGCGGAGGAGATTTGTTTGGATTAGCTTCCATGGTTCAGGCCTTTTTGGAATATGCAAACTTACAAGCCTGACATTGACCTTGGTACTCAAAGTTTCCAAAATGGACCCAACTTGAAACATCACAATCAAAGCGTAGAAGATGCTAACTTCTGGCGAGAAATCAAGATACAGAACCTCACACATCACAAGAAATTCTGAAGCTGCCCTACAGGTCAGTCCATATGTAGAGGATCGAATGTCCCACAAATCAATTCCCATCCACGATAGTCAAACAAAGCGACCACAGCAGTCTCCTCGGAGAGAAGTCCAAATCCTGGTGTCCAGCCCACATCCAAGTTGCTGGAGGGCAGTTTTTGGCGGATTCCCTAATACTAAACCACCTTTTGGGGTGACCTCGAATAGGTTTGGTCGCTATAAAATTGCGTTGATAATATATTAGATATAGTAAATGGGAAACACACAACAACAGGTGTAGAAACTTCATTGTGCGTCCACTACTTTATCAGATTACATGATGTTTGCACTCCAAGCCCACCACTCGATATAACCTGCGGAAGTGCTACTCGTAAAATGGACTTCAAGTAAATATGTCTATAATTCTTATTATCACGTTCATTCTCAAATCTGCACCCATCCCTCAAGAGCTTCAGTTCCTGGGATATATGATGCTGACGCAGTGCGTATGACCAAAGAACCTCAGTTGCTTCATGAGGTTTGAGAACCGGCAAATAACAGCCACATCTCAAAACATGTAATGACCACAGACGCAACCTAGCAGTAGAATTGCCAGTCCTTCTAGATCCAGTACTGTCATTTTATATTATTTTATGCCATTTCATGTAGCCTTTGTTACTGACATTTTGCACCTTCATCTACATGCAAGTCGCTGCTTGGTTGTGGCCTGATGCGCACGATTCCACCAACAAATCCAGTGCAGCATACTGTGGCCACAGCTAGCAGCAGCAAATGTGCCAAGCGTGTAGGCGTGGGCCGTTTCTCCATGGGAAACAGATTGGCACAACGCGCCGAAAAAATTCAAAAGCTGAGAAAATGCAGATGAAAGATTTTGCATTTGGATAGCCAAATGATCTCACCTGATTTGTGAGGCATGCCGTGCAAACAAACACGGGTCAGGCCGTGTACAAAAGCTGCAGCCGAAAATGCTGGTCAAATTGACCTCATCAGTCCTCTTAACGATATTGTAATGGTTTCCGTTCGCAAAGTGGCAAGTCATGCAAAATGGCAGGCCTCAACCATGTTCTTAGAAATCTCAATCATTTCATGTCATGATATAATACTCATAAATTACATAAATATAAATCATTATAAATCAATATAAATCATAAACTATCAACAAAATTGAACAAAGAACCTGACTGCTAGAGGCATGAACATGTCCTTCATTTAATCAATTGCGCGGCCCTTTGCAAAGCGTGGATTGGCTACGTTGCAGAACTATTGTTTTCTTCTGACTACCTGGAAGCTCAAAACGGCAACGGCCGGTCAGCTAATGCTGCGAACCACATTATGGTCTAGTCTAATCGCAAATCTCCCTTCCTCAAATGTCAACATGGTTGATTGCATTTGCAAAAAGGATTTGGCTGGGTAACTGCTAGTAATCAAATCAAAATCACGCCTCCTTCACTAACAAATCCATTTGATACTCATCTGGATTACTCCAAACACGAGCACTTCAAAAGCCATGTCACACATCAAGTTGCTGCTCCTTTCCCTCAAGACATGGTCCAACCTACAGCTATCATACGTCTACTTCAAGCATTGGTTCTCTTGAGAATCCTTTGCACACCTTCTGACATACCTTTGGTGATGCTAGAGTCTCTACATCCCCAGCTCCATACCCACCTGAGTATCTCGAGTGATGGGCTCAACAGCCAGCCTTGGATCGGTGGCACCTACCTACACTGACCTACCCCTGAAAAATGCATACGTTGGGTTGATTCATGATGGTTTACATTGATATTACATGGATGCAATTCTAAACGTCTGAACCATGCAAAACTAGGGCCGGATCACCAAATATAACATGAGCATACATAACATAACCCATAATTTGTCATTACCCCTCACTTTTGGATCAGTGAAGGGGAAATGTGCAACCAGTTGACTGATGCCCGCGTGAGACAAAGAAAGTCTGTGTCAATTTCTTCCTTACATTTGCGTCCAAGGGCTCTCACTACAACGTCCTTTGCTTCCGCCATTTACTCAGACCCCCGTCCCTCGGCGCAAAGAACGAATTAGTCAAGGCACTCATACTCAGGATATGCGGCTGTTGCAGTAGCTGGAGCTTGCGGAGCTTGCATGAATGCCAGCTCTGGCTGATCTAAGTGAGGCTGCATTGCTTGCGGCATAGGTTGTTGCAGGGCTCCTTGCCCCCATTGCACAGTGGGCTGCATCACTACCTGCTGGCTCTGTGGCGCTGGCGATACTTGTTGCAATGCTTGTTGTAGGGGTTGAACTGTTGGCTGCATCGGCTGCATCGGTGGCATTGGCTGCATGGTTGGTTGAATCATGTCACGTGACAGCAATGGTTGCTGCATTGATAGAGGCATGGCTGGTTGCATTTCCTGCTGGAGTGCAGGATGGTAAGCTTGGGGTTGCATAGTTGGTTGTTGCATCGCTGGTTGTTGCATGGCTGGTTGTTGCATCGTTGGTTGTTGCATCGTTGGTTGTTGCATCGTTGGTTGTTGCATGGCTGGTTGTTGCATGGCTGGTTGTTGCACCGTCTGGATTACAGGCTGCTGCATGCAAGGCATCATAGGCTGCGGCGCCACTGGCTGCAGTTGCAGTTGCATTCCAGCTGCTTGCGGTGGCTGCATGCCCACGGGCTGTTGCAGGGCAGACATTGTTGGCTGCATGCAAGGTTGCGTTCCCACCTGTACCAGTTGCTGCACAGGTTGTTGGACAGCTTGTAGGGCTGTGGGAATGCCTTGGCTTGCGAGGCCTGGACCCTGACATTGCATGGGAGGGCCACCAGGACTGCTTGCTCGCATGCCGAAACCCACCGGCTTTGAAGCTATAGTGGGGCTTGCTGAAAAGCACTGCTGCCCGCCAGGGTTTGGGCTTGCAGCAGCTCGCATGATCTTAGTCAGCAAAACCGAGCACATTGAATTCAGTCTCTTTTGTGTGATGTAAAGACGCCTCTACTAGCTAGAAAGGGAATGATATACGTATAAATAGATGGCAAAAACAAATCAAGAGTTCAAAGGAATCGAAAGAATCGAAGAAATCCAGACCTCCAAGTTGTGCAAAATTTGATCTGAGCTCTTGGACTGAGGGAATCATCATACTCTCTCTCTTTGGAGATGTCCGTGGTGAACGTCCACGATCACCCCACTCCTCACCGCCTGCCAGTAAGAACTTAAGCATCCTACCAATTGAAGGTACTGTACCTCTGACAAAAATCCTAGATGATGCAAATCATACGGCCGACATGGAATTGGACACCAAAATTGTTCTCACATCAAGTAATTATGTTTCATATTTCATTATATTGAGTTGTGTGGTCAATTCATGAGTTTATGGTGTTGATGCGTTTTCACACATGAGCTGCTTGCCGCACCTGTGCAGTTGAAACCTGGGGTAAAGGCAATTCCACGTTGATGAACTGGACTCAAGGAACGAGCCTGAGCTTAATGTCATTGCGACTCAGTGGAACTCATGATCCTTTGGCCAGCCTGCTACCAGAAGAACCTGCATCAGTTTGATACTTCACATAATATGTAAAAAATTGTTGATAGTTAAGGGATGTAAAGAAATGCTAAGGGCTCAGAGCTAAATAATCCCAAGACGAGGGATGCACCGTCTTCAATTGGTTGACTTTCTTGACTACTTTTTGAAAGGTCCAACAAGATACATGAATTTATATTAACTGCAACAATCCTCAACAAAATATCAACAAACCATGCCAGCCTGCCACAGTAGGAATACTTTCAAACGGAAATGGCACAGCTGGAAATCCTAAATCCAAGCTTAGCGCCATTCGTTGTTGCGATGCCGGTGGTGACGGTTGCCTCGTGTTGGCAACCAACAGCACCAACAGGCTATCTGTTGGAAACATTCTCCGAGTTTCAGAGAAAAGTATGGAAAAGTGGCATTAAACTAAAGAAAGAACGAAGCGGAAAAAACAAAACAAACACCCATCTCGTAAGCAAAAATTCTGAGCTTCCAACACTGGCCATACCATTCCTCAAAATCAAGCCGATTTTGCCACACAAAATTGGAGATGAATCCATTCTACAAGGAAAATCTTGGTGGTCCCTTGCTATCTCAAAGAACAGCTTTGTGGATCTTGATGCTGCTGTCTCATGTGGTGAACCAAATGATTTCTTATATGATGAATCAAAGTAAAAAGATCTGGCAGAACTTAGCAGAATGTAGCATCAAATTATATATCAATCAAACCTGTCAACCAAAATCATACCACACACACACACACATTGATCAAATGAATGACACGTTGCCGAATTATAATCAAACATTGAAAACAAATTGGCAAAAACAAAACAAAAGGCGTGAAATGCAATATGCACACTTAATATTAATATATTGATCATTGATAATCCATACATCTCATCGGTCAGACTGTGACATTCTCATCTTTCTGGGTTCACCCGGCGGAATGACGACTCCACCGGGCCTTTGGTTGGTGTAACGAAACGGGGAGGCCTTGGTGCAGCTTGAGGCACCGGTGATCACCTGCTACCGGTGGGATGATACAACCAATCACTTATGATAAGATTGTTGAAAATCTGGATTGGTAAAAAATGGAGTTCAATTTAATGATTGCTCTGGTATCTAAAATGTACTTTTGAATTGTGGCAATTGATGACTCATGATTCAAATATGATTCACTAGAGATGCAGCAAACGGACTGGCTGAGTGGGCAACCCGTTCACCCTGGGCGAGGATTGGCGGCTGACTGACACCTGGCCAAGCGATTTGAAGACCAACACTATCTTGCTGAGTCATCTTTTTTAATGGTTACGCATCTCAAAGGGAAGCAAGTTTTTGTTGGTTGAAAATCATTGAAATTTCAATTTGCAAAGTTTGCAATCAGCCCATTCCCAGTCATTAGTTCATTGGCCCCACCCTTGGTGGAGACAGGCTCCTTGCCACAGGTTCAGTCATGAGCATCCTGAGTGGGCGCGAGTCGTGGATTCCTGAAACATTTCTCCGCAGCTGCAGGACAAGAAACAAGAATTCCTGAGATGATCCCGAGAAGAACTATATGGACCCAAGGTTTACAGACCCAAGCAGAATCAGTTCAATTGCTGATGCCATATATCATAAACTATAGACTATAACTATAGTGTATCAATGTGTATCATCTAGTGTCTCTATAGTTGACTGAAAAATGTTTTCCGGATATAACCTCCATATCACGCCATGCAGCTCAGGCACTGGGCTGGATCACCATAGCCATGGTCCAGTGGACCTGACAGATCCAGCTAACAGCTATCTAATATGTGTGAAGATGCCTTCAACTACTACAACTATATCACATAAAAGGGATCCAAAATATCCAACAAACATCACCACCATAATGCTTCAGAATGCAAGTCTTGGGCGAGCTGGTGGAATATGATTATACAAAACCCTCCATTTCCAGAAATCAGAATCGAAGTATGGCAAGCCTCCGTTGTATCCCTGGCCTTCTGGATAGGTGGCGACCATCGACATGAGTCCCTGAGAATTCGCTCTGACGCGCTGAAATGTGGGAGCCCAAAAGGTGGATCACGTTGTTGACAATCTTGATTTAACCAACCAGGTACAAGCTAGACCAAGTAACAATACGTTATCCTGTTACAGGTGAAGCAGCAACCAAAGGGGGAAGAGATGGTAAACCATGTAGTTTCTTTGCAAACGTCTTGCAAAATTTAGGTGGCCATGATCTCAAGAATTCTGATTGGGCTTAGCTGGTTTCGCTTCTGCTCGATGCATAGGCCTGCAGAGTCTACACTACACCAAAAGCAGAATTTGATCCGGCATCCCAGATCAACCCTGCCATGTTGGAAGGAACGAAATGCTTGAAAACACAAACGATGTGAAACCTGGTGCAAAGAAAAAGATTCTGGGCAAATACCTGATGATTAATTTATAAATATCAAAATTAGTCAATTATAATATAAATATAAAAATGATCACATTCTGATTCTGATGACTAACTTTGAACTCTCAGGTGCCAAACAGCCCAAATCTTCGAATATCTTAGGTATCTACACACAGCCCTCCAACTATTCCTCCTGTGGCACCGGACCCCCAACAACAAATCACCGACTCGATTGGATCACAGGGTTGCTTGGCAGTTTCCCTTCAGCTCGAACCCAAATTCGGTCGGTCAAGGATATGATTAAAAACTCCATGATCAAAGGAGGTTGAACAACAATGGGATGTAAGATATCATAAGCAAAATAAAATTTGAAAATAAACTTGAGGGAAATCATCATTTATGTACAGGTCTCATAATACTGAAAGTTGTGGGGTTCACGTAGAAGTGCAACAAAAGACTGCAAAAAATGCTCATCCGAATCAACTTTTTTTTTTGCTTTGGTCCACTCAAATCCGCAAGCAACCAGAGGTTGAAAAAGCCTCTGTCTTTTTGCAGCCTCGACTTGTTGCTGCGACGCTTGGGTGACATGGTGACACCCATCTCGGTCCGTCTCTTTAGGACCAACAGGAAACAATCGACAAAAGGAACTGATGGAAGGTCCAAGATGACGCCAAAACCCTATGATTATCCTATATTTTCTCCCATTGGGTCAAGACGTCTGAAAACCATGCTGCATAAAAGCTTCAAACTCTTCACAATCTAATGTGTGCACTGTCGATTTGTATCAAGCTTGTGTCTCTACCGTCTTTCGGGTGTTGCGGTGTTCCTCTTCTCTCAGGAGACCCTCTTGTCCAGCCATTTCTCCTCCAGGCAGCCGTGAGGAAAGCCAAAAACCTCTTGCACTTTGATGGACAAGGTTGCGACATCTGCCCCTTTAGCAACACCTGCTCCTAGAGATGGGAAAGTTTTCTGCAAATAGACACAAACTAATTATGAAGATTTCATTCTAGCCCTACATGTATATCATGTATGACCCACATGATTCAGCAATACACAGATCACAGCACAAAATGACTGGACCGGCCACAGCACAGAAAACCAAAAGGGTGCAAGCAGTCGCTCGTTTTACGATTCGAGCAACGAGTAAAGTCAAAGCTATTTTGCGCTCTTGAAATGGTCGGAAAAGTCCGAACACACTCTTAAACAGGCACCACAGAAAGATGCATATACATATGCTGCAGCTGCAGCAAATAGAAATATATCTTATATCCACAAAGAAGCATGGCTTGCCTCCTGATCTTTACCCTGAAACTACTTGTTGTCACATGGACTCAAACTCGCCATCCCTCAGACTTCAACACATCGGCACTACTCTGGTTCCAGCAAGGCCTTCCACTGATGCTAGGACGTTGAGGTTGGAAATGACGGACATGTGATTCATCTGGGTGTAACTCACCAACCCGAACTGAAGATATTGGGAGGATCCTCTCTGCACCGCTAGGTTGTAGCTTGCCCGGATCAAAGGGTTGTATGCAAGACCATCAAAGGGTGACCATCAAAGACCATCTATCAAAAAGGAACAAAACTGTGACCAAACCATGAAACATCATATTTTATAATATTTTGCCAATGCTGATTTATAGTCAAAAAGCATGTAGAAATCTTTCAGACTATATCTTACTTTACTTTGATTTCATTCAACCCCTCTCCATTTTTGTAGTCCAAGATTCTTTTCGCTTCTCCTCCTGGTGTTCATGGATCAATGGCTGGCAACTTTGGCCTGCCAAAATGCACCAGCTCAGCCTGCAATTTTGAGTTATTGACCAGGTGGGATTGTGCACCCCCCCCCCCATTTTGTAGAGGAAACTGGAGGGGGGATCCATTATTTAGCTTTTGATTTATATTTGGTCTACTCTTTCAATAGCTTTCCACAATTATGGAAGTGAACAATGTTTTGGTGCTTGCATAATCACAACTATTTTCAGTTGACCATGCTGAATATCAAAATTACCAGTTTTACAGAATGGTGCTGTTCAACTTCCATTCTTTTTCAAGGTGTTTAGCCCGGTTTGGTCGCCTTTTCACCCCCTCACCTCACGAAGCTGTTGCTTTGCATCCATTTCTCAATGTTCACGTCCTTGGACGCCGTAACGTAACCGGGGAACAGTAGGGAATTGTGGTAGGATAATTTAAGACGGTATAAATAGGAAGAGTACGGAAGTCTGATTTTTCTGACAATTTGAAGTTGAATGCACATTTGATTTGGACATGTTGCATGTTCATGCTGCAAAAGTCCACACTACACATTCATATTCATGTGTGTCAAATTGAACGTCTGCGAGTCTCACACGTCATGACATGGCTATACTATAGGAACATTTTCAGGACAATGTCTCCAACCAAGCTAAGGCCAAAAATCACATATGATTGATCAATTCAAATCAATGACGCCCTGAAAAATTAACATGGAACCTGAAAATCACCTGTTTGAAAAGGAGAATCATCTTCCAAATCTCTATTTTGGGGTTCCATCTTGATTTTCAATGGTGTAACCTTGTAATCGTCGTCAATCCAATTTCGATGCCCCGAAAAAATCCCAAGAAATCCAAGCCTGTGGCATCTGCGCCCAAGGAAACTCCGTGCGGACGGTGTATTCCAGGAGTCTGGGGCTTGCCATGGTGTAACATTTGCCGCAAAACCAAGATGTCAAGATACACATTGACATTGGCATCAATTGATATACACATCATATATATGCCGATATATTATACGTCAAGGTATATATAATATGTAGCCAAACACACATGACAAACACTTTCTAAGAGTCAAAAAATCCCCATTTTTGATCCAAATCACTGAGGCACCTTGGAAAGTTCTGCACATATCCTCGTGCTGTGGTGCATTCGGCACGCCAGAAGGAGATGCAAGACAATGTGTAGCCTTGGAATTGGTACAGTGTACCCTGCCCCAAGGACACTTCTTTGAAATGCGTGAAATAAAGCAACAAAATCACGGCATCCAGGCAAAAGCAGGGAGCTTCCGTTTGATTTCATGATATTTCGATATTCCCCATGTTCCCCCCTTCCAAGATCTTCCAAGTCAGATTAGTGAGGGCCGACTCCTATCCCAAAACTCAGGCTCCAGGATACCATGTAATGTGTCTCCAATGCAACTAATCTATGCAAATGATACCCGAATGGTATACATATTTGAATGAATTAGATCATATTAGACTCATTAGACAGTTTACTCCTATGAACGGAGTTCATGGTGTTGGATCTATCTTGAGTCTTTCCAATCTTGTTTTATATAAGTTGCCTATCTCAAAGCACTTGCTGCATCAAGCCTCCCAACAAATCCAACAAACCACCCAGGCATTCGCCAGACCTGGCACCCTGTTACACAGCGAGGCTCCAAACCACGAGCCAAAAAGGAAAGGCACCAAGGGACCAATCGCAAACCTCAAACAAGGGTGGGATCTTGGAATAAGGATGATCCACTAATATGTTCCAAAAGACCAGTCCGAGTTCTTGAAGAACTGCACTACTGTATATCTTTCATTCCATGAGTATGAGGGCATTGGAAAAAGTCAACAGCAAATGAAATCAACATCAGACTATCTCTTTATTATTGCAATATCTGTCATCAGTTGTTGCATCTGCTTACCAGCGGCATTCAGGCCGTAGAGATCCCCCCCCGCCCGGGATGCAAAGTGTTAGCCCTCTTTGTTCCTGGATTGCACCCCTCAAGAGAGTCAAAAGGTCTATAAATCTTTGTGCCAGAAGGCCAGAACCTTATGGCTTTGTGGGATGGCACTACACCAACGTCCGATGTGTGTCTGTAGAGAACACACCTGAACGTCCAAAGTATTTTGACGCGTACATCTGAGGGGAAGGAACTGACACACTGAGTACAACTAAACTCACAAATTGCAGCATCAATGAAGTGAATGACGCTTCTGAAGTTTTCACTTATTCAGGTGCCCAAGCTCACTCCACCATTTCATGGGCGTGGCCCAAAAGTAGGCAGAGTCTTTTGCACTATCAGTGGTATATGGATGCACGACTTACACCACACCAATGTCGACGCTTGACCGTTGAGGATCTGACACAGTCGGCCGGGTGAACACCGAATTGCATTGAAGACTGCACATGATTTGACTGTATAGGCCCAACATGGCTCCCGTACTGTCATCTTATATCGATATCACAAGATATCGTATCGTATGTTGTATGCTGTATGCAAAGTACGTCATGCATTCTGATTAAAACATGACTTAGTATATCTTGCTGTGATGTATCACTATCTATCCAAGTATGTCAAGTCATCCATCTACAGCTTTTGACACTGGACATGCTTCACCCTGCCCCGTTCACAAACGGGAATGTACTGTGTTCACCGCTCCCGGCAAAAGGCGTCAAAGATCGTCAAAGTTTTGGGCCCAGCGCCGATCAAAGGCGTGCGCTGGGGCCGGACATGCCACGACTCACTCCACTCAGGAGTTGATCGCGGATGGATGGATCGTCCTTGTGAACACCTGTCAGTGTAGCAGGTACAAGGTAAGATTGAAGCACTCTTGAAGAAAAGTCGATTCAGAATTAAATCAAATTGGTCAGCTTAGAATGATTGGAGCTTCTAACAGTGGGAACAACCTAGTTGAGCAAGGACTGTCAAGCACCTCGAAGCGAAATAGTTCGAGTGGTGGATGGCACGCATGCACCACGATGGCTCATACAAGTGTGGTATGCCTCCAAGCTCACTGCCACTGCTTTGGGAGACAATAGCCTTGGCATGTTGTTTGGGATACCCCTACTACCCCTCCAAGTCCTTCTAGGATCCCCACATATCATTGAAACTTTAGCTCAGAAAGAACTTCAGAAACACCTGTGGCCCAGCAGCTGAACTAGAGCTTCAGCCAATTGATGCCCCAAGCGTTCCTGCAGCTGAAGTCTACGTGCAAAAACTTCCAGCAGCCTTGCAAATTTGGAAAGGCCCAAGACTCTGCCATTTGGAAAGTAGGCAATGTGCGCAGTTCCAGCAAAAGGCAGTAAATGATGCTCACACATCGAATGAAAGGGAATATCCCTCACGGCAACCAAATCATGGGCTCCGTCTACCTCAAACACAGCATCGCCCACCACGGATAACGGATCCTCTACCCTCATGCCAGCCAACATCTCTCTGAAGGCCTTTGCAGCCCTGGCTGGCGTCTTGTCCAGCTCATGACGAGAGGATTCCTCAACACCCAAGGTGGATAAGAGGAGACGATAGGCCTCCTCTGCGGGATCACCTCCTGTAACTTGCACCGGTGGACTGGGAATCAGCTGCACCTCCGAGGTCACTGCTAAATGGTACAAAGGCGTGACAACAAAAATTGGGAAAAACACTTTAACAAAAAAAGAAAAAGAAGGTCGTCAGATTGCTCAAGTTTCCCTTTTGCCTGTTGTTTTCCCCCAAGAATTTTGAGGGATGCTAAATGCTAAGACAATGCAAGCAGAGAGGTATATTTACGTGTCGAGGCCGCCTGATCTACGGGATCGAAGCCGGACACTGGCACCATGCAGGGCTTTGGAGGACCCGGAGGTCCACGAACTTGCAGACCAGCCAAAGGTAAAATGAAGCTACCTTAGTACGGTTTCACAGGAACCACGCTACCATTATACGAATTGAATACCTTGAAAGATATGAAAGTCAGTATACAGAATTTGGGGGGAGGCATCAACTTCAAAGTCTCACAAAGTTAACAAGAGACAAAAAAAGAGACGTATTGAATTCCTCAAAAACTGATCCAAAGGCAAAATCACCAGCACTTGAGGCCAAACAAGAACACAAACCATGCCATAGCCCAGTTGCCACCCTGTCCTGGCCTTTCTGAAACCTTCACCTCTAACCACTGGCAGCTTCGGCTTCTCAAATGGGCTCCCAAATGTTTTTCTACCTCCGTGGCAATGTACTGAGCCAACTCCTCTGCCGTAGTATGGACGATGGGAAGCAAGACGCAATCTTCCACAGGTAGCACAAACTTCACCTTGGCCCACTTGGCCCAAAAATTGGCAGCTGAGTTTTCTATCCACCATCTGCCGTTAATTAGATTTCATTTGGAGAAACATGAAGGCTATCTAAGGACATGCGGGTGAACTCTTTGAATGGGTTGATGATATGATATGCAAACTATCAAACTCATTTGGCAAACTTCTACAATCTCCTACGGTCCTACAATCTCATACAAAGAGTTGACGAGAAAAAAAGGCGGCGATGCTAAAGTTGCAACGGCGAAGCCTCCAGACCAAGTCACTCCACCCTGACACTGCACCTCTAACTGTGAATCATTCAGCTGCTGCAGTGTCAAAACGTCACTTCTGGATGGAAGCAAGGTATGCTGGTTTAGCCTGGAGGGATTGATTTCTGCACAGCCTCACTCCTTACTCAACTTTTTGTTTGCTGCATGGAACATGAATATCTCTACAAAACAAATAATCTCATATCAATATTGGAACGCATGCTACACCTTTTTTTCAAGCCGACCCAGCTTGTTTCTGCAGCTTTCGGAATTCCCAGCCTTCGGCAGATCGTACGCAAAACCTTCTTCACATCCCCAAAATCAACGACATAGCCATCGTGTTGCAAGCTCTGTGCACCGATCTGGGCCGCCACCGTGTAGTTGTGACCATGCATTGGCTCCCGAAAACCATCAAAGGCTACGAAGTGCGCAGCCGAAAATTTTAGACCCTCCAACCTGGGGAGATGAATCGCTGCATGGAAAGCATGGAGATGCATCTCTTAGGATGATGAATGATGATGATCTCACCGAACTTGAAATCAACGATATGTCCAAGACCTTGCCCATAGACTATTTTATATCCCGTTGTGATTACAAAGGAAATCTCAATCTTTATTTATCGCAGAGTGCTGGTAAAAATCTAAAGAAATGGAAACTACTTCTACATGAAGGTATGCTTACATTACATGATAAGGGAGAAAAAATAGAGGGAAACTATTATATATAATGTATACAATATACAAGTCATGATGATTCGGGTTGGAACAATCTCGTGGAGACAGAATTGAGCTTGTCACATAGCTGCTTTTTAACGTACCAACCTCCAATCAAGTGCACCTGTGGTAGACTAATTTAGACTAGTATATATATATATATAGATATGTTTCAGCAAACTGGAATCCAAGTCTATCTGGTGGCCTATCAATCAATTAGAGATAGGGAACTCCAAAGCAATGACCCACCTCTTGCCGCCCTCCATGGCGGTTTGGGGCGGCGGGTCTGGGCCAAAGTGGCTATGTTTCAAGGAAATGGATTGCAAACCCGCCCGGCTGGAAGATGATGAAATGCACTAAAAATCACTCAAATGTGACTTCAACATCTATCAATCATGTATACCCTAGAGTCCTAGAGGTCCCTAGATCCATCAGGATGGATCTAGGTTTCTTGGGTTTTTGTTGGATCGTCTGCCAACCATCCAAGGGACAATACTCCAAGTTGTCCGCAAACCAAACCAAAGGTGAGGGCTCCAAAGGTTGTGGCACCCAAAAAGCGACCCACCTGACCGGTGGATGCCATGGATGGAAAAAAAGTGGTCAGTTTGGCATAGTTTTTTACCCCATTTCTTGCAACATTTATCACTTGCAACACGTGTGTTTAGGAAAGGTCTGGGGAAATAAGCGGAACGAACTCTCCAGACCAAGTGACAAATTTCGCTCTGGCTGGTATTGAAATACCAGACGCTTGAATGAGTTCAGGGAAACCTGCAACAGAGGGGACACTCACATCACCTCACATCTACTTACTTAGAGTATACGTAGGGTCCGTTCTCATGTCGTCGATGTGTCATCCATGTGTCAGTGCACATTTTTGTACTGTAAGCGGGGGGGTGAACGAACATTCATACAGCGAGTGTGAGATGACTTTTTAAGTCCTGCCGAACCCACTGGAGAAACTCGTGCAAGTGACCTGCCTTCCACCATGGCGGCTACACCAACTAGTGGATTGCTTGCGCCAGGCCCCGAATGAGAGGATATGGGAAGGCAAAGTAATTTGAAACCAACTTGCACAATCATGTTTTCCTATGTTTTTCTGACTAGTCATTCTTCATCAGCACGTCATGTATCTTCTTTTCTTCTGTGAATCTAGTGCTTGGCTCCAACCCGAAGAGCTTGCAAAATCGAGCATGATTTCAACGCTGAAGCCATCAGTTGTGGATCTGGTACCTTACAATGACTCACTAGTGTTGGAAAAAAGCATTAATTATAGCTATGCTGTCAGTGGACTGCAAATGACCGCGCAAGAACTGTGACATACCGTGACAAAGTCGTGCTGCAAATTGCTCCCTGAAATGCAAAATTTATGCTACGAGTTGCAAGAACATATTATGGTTTGCGTCATGTGTCATTCCAAAGCTCCAGTCTTGGTAAGCCAAAAAAAGCAGCCAATAGATTATGGCATGCAACGTCAGTCAACAATGCAATATCATTGGGCCAGTTTCACGGAGCGTCTAGGAGTTCTGGCAATACATTCAGATTACATTTAAAGTATCATTTCGTTGACGAGCCCTCGTCTGGCTGGCTTTCTATCCGGTGTCCTTGGCCACCTTGGCAAGTCTTGACAATGGCTTCATCTCCAACAGTACTGACTTTAAGTCAGCTGGGAGAGGACCTGTCGTTTGAAGGGAATCAAAGGAAATCCCAAAAGTTGCGATCACTTCCCTCATTTTCTGCTTTTGAAAATCCAACGGACATGTCTTTGTCTAACTTGGAACGATGTTGCATAGTTTCAACCTTCCCGCCAATGAACTCCATGAGGATCCATGGCACACTGTGCAGCGGGCACCCAAATTTGAATTCAGACTGTGAAATCTTTCGATAAATTTTGACATAGTCGTCTGAGGTTCTGACAGTAGTGAGCCAAAGTCAAGCCGACTGTCAAACCTGAGGCGGGTACGAAGTCACAGCCGAAATTGCCAGGTCTTTGTTGGGGAGAAATGCCTGCCATCTGCAATTGGGAATAATACTCTGACAGTATCACATGCATCAATTTGGGAACAGGGGCACCTTCGAGAAGCACTGAAAGAGGTAGCAGCAAGAAACAAAACAGATTTCTTGATTCTTAACCTCTTCATTTCCTTGAATTAAGATGTGTCTACATATTTCTAAAAGGTTGCCATTGGCCTCATATGTATCATGTCTCTAGCAAATCCCGCAGCGAAGCTTTTTGTTGGTGGATTGGTGAGGCTCAGTGGCCTTCAGCCTTCAACACTGGGAGATCCAAATTGGATGACTTCGGTAAGACTTCTGTGCTGCACTGAAATAGAAAAAAGATTGAAACTGCATGGTTGTTTGATTTTTTGTTGAAAAAATTACTTCTTCCCTGTTTGCAAAGAAACACTCAAGAACCGGATGTTTGTGTAAGATGTTTGGATGAATTGGAGGATTTGGACACCTATCAACATGGGAGTACCCATGTGATGCCCTTGATGAATCTTCACTTGGCCACATCCGCTGTGCACGTCTGGCACTCTGGAAAGCGGGGCCAGGATTGGCCAGGCAGCAGGCATTGCAATGCTGCGTGTGCACGAGCAAAGCCACAGAAAATCATTGAACATATTTGTATTATATACCCTCTCGCACCAAGAATTGGCTGGAAAACCGTTTCCATCTGTCCAGATGTTTGATGATTTTCCATTGTTGCTCTATACTTCAGTTAGGCTTCCTCTAGTGGACCCTCACCGGCTTGCATAAGAGGAAACCGAGCAAAGTGATAGTAGTGCAATCCAAAGGAACCTTCAACGGCGTTTGTCCAATTTTTTCATCTGCAAGCTCTGCAGAGCTACCAACATTCGACAAGCCATCCGAAAATGCCACGACAACCACTTCAAGAAAAATGCATACATACCCAGACACTGAATGCATGGTCTACTACCTACATTTGGTTAAATCGTATGGCATAAAGTCTTATGGTGAATGTAGGTAGATAATGGTAAATATACCATACGTGAAGTGTTTGGAATAGATAAGAAATTTTATAATAAAAATACCAAGAAAAAAACAACAAAAAATGACAAATCATGCAGCTGAAGCAACAGGATCGCGAAAATGGCGCCTTTGAAGTTCCTGAGAGAAAGCAGGGATCGAGATGGAGCCCCAGAAATGCCAACTTGCCCAACATCGGAAGCAAAATCGATTGGAAAATCTTGGGGAACTCCTTGCCTAGTGTCATCATCCAAGCGCCACTAACATCCATGAACCCCCCTGTGCATTTGAAGGTCGCAGCTGTCATTGGCCCAAGTTTGGAACGTGGAAAAAAAAATGCGACCTTCCAATGCGGTTGGCTGGAGAAACAAGCCTTCGGGACTCTCCTATGGCTTCCATTTCCGGAAGAACTTCCGAATATATCCAAAGGATCATGTGATGAATTTCGCGAGCCAAGCTTCACTTGAGTGTTACCTCCAAATCGCACCAGCAGTTTTGCCACGCTGCGGTTTTGCAGCACTTTCAGTGCCGTGGAAGTCAAAATACTTCTGTTTTCAGAGCCAGGCGCAGATGTAGAGAGAAATCGCAAAGCAACCTAGATGATTTGAGGCTACATCGCAGCAAGGAACTCATTTCTAGAATGTAGGAAGAATACAAGACAAACTTGGCAAAAAGTTGGACCAAAATGGCATTCAATACAAGCCACAGGAAAGGCAGCTTCAAAGATGTCGAAGTTGCCTTAGCGTTTAGCCACCAGGCTGCAATTTTTGGAGCTTCACTGTCTTCACTCATTGACTAATTCAACTTGGTGTAGGCTCAAATATTGAATAAAACGTCTGCCCCGAACACGCTCACCGTGGATGGTACACCTCTAATCCACGTATGTCCACCTGCATGTTTTCTGCTGTGTGGGATCCAAAGAGGTGGGCTTTCATAAGTGGGCAATGCTTGTAGGTTGTCAATGCCTTCTGAGTGGATGGTCCTTTGGTACTAAGACTACTAAGAGGGCGCATCTTCAGTATAACCGGCCAACACCAAATACTGAATAAAAGACAGCCCGCGCCCAAATCATGACTAACTTCTGTGGACCGTATGAATTTGCACGATGATTTCATATGATTTCTAAAAAGCTAATTGGCATGCCGTCAAGAAAAGACATGTCATGCAAGGCCTTCTGTGCATTTTTAAATAACAACATGGTACTACCCCCTGCCACTCAGCTTGGTAAAGTCCTGCAAGGCCGACCCAATTTTCTTCAAGTGACAGTCGGCCGCCAGAGCGATGCCTTCCAATGTGAGCAGGGCACGCACCAGCGCCACGTAGTAGTCAGGGAGATGAAATTTGAAGCGCCGCACCTGGAGGTTTTTGTTGGATGAAATTGGAGAAAACAAGATCAGACGTATAGACAGACAATGGTATATATAATGTAATGACAAACAACGGCAGCATAAATAGTGATACGTGTATCATATTGTAATATACAAATAGTAGAGAGATTCTGGGATATCCAAAAAATCACGTAGAGAAGTGGTTTGGACCCAGATGCAAGATTCATCATACGAATTTGCAAGCCAATGACTGCAAGGCACCATGGAGTCAATCAGCAGCTTTTTCAGCACAAAATGTATCAACATGTCTGTGGGCTTGGTGCCAACATGCCCACACCGTTAAACACACGGAGCTGCTCACCCCTATGTACCCTTCTGGTATACGCCCCAAGTCTTCTTGGTTTTCAATAGTTATAATAGTTCATATAGTTCTATATCTCACTCCTTGGCTTTTATGCCCAGTGGCCAGAATCAGAATCTCCGCATACAGCAATTGAACAGCGCTCTTCCTCTTGTGAATATCGCTGCCGCATTCTACAAGCTTTGCCCAGATCTTGGACATGACAGGCAAAATCTCATCACGAGGGCAGTCATGTGGAAAAAAGCCGATCCTTAATTTTCTCCGAAGTGGGAAAATCTTCCAAGCAACAAATGAAGCAACAAGGTGCAATGTTCCATCTCCAAATTCATGTGGACTTTACGGCATGCTGTCGCGGGGGCACCTTTCTTCAACTTCCAGCAGCTAAATGAGGATCTTGAAAGGGTTCATCATTCACGATGTGTCATGCCATGCAAAACGGCTCTTCATGAGAGTTGCCAATGACATTTTCGAGAAGTTGTCTGCCCAGTAGGTTAACAGGAGTTGATGTGACTGAGACTCAGACCCACACTTCTTCGCTCTTATGCTCTTGAGCGCGTCAGTCAGTTTCATCATAGTGTCCTACAATATGTACATACAATATACATAGTACTGTACTACTCTAGTCTAGTATTTTTCATTTTATCACCATATATCTATCATCTATCTAAATCTCAATTTAGTTTGTATTCATATTATATATATTCATATTATATTATACCCTCATCACCCTTCAATGTTCCAGATCAGTAGCTCGATGAGATCATCCAAGACCGAGCCATGATCTTTGCGCACCAAATCAACTACACATTTGGCCCATGCATGTCGATGTGCTGGTGGCACGCGGCACACCATACCAAAGTCCAATAGACATATACTTGAGTCTCCAGTCACCTAGGTCTGGTCAAAATCCAAACAACTGGACTTGGACTTCTGGTTTCTGAAGAGCTTTGGAGAAGAATGACATTAAGAGTTGTGGCATGTTAGGAGTACCGGTCAGGTGATCAGTTGTGATTACCTGGGATGCATTTCAACTTCTTGTGATTTACACTTCAACTTAGAAGTAACTTCAAACTCGTCCAGGGGAAAAAAAAACGTCAAATCAGAGCAAACATGGTTTTGGCATGCTTTCGGCCCACTGTCTTCGGGTCCCCCCTTGCACCCGAGTGACAATAAAATTCCCAGGATGAGGATCGGCATGAACCACCCCAACATCCAAAATCATTGCCTCAGCAGACAGTTGGTCCAATGGCAAGAAATGTGGCACGTGTCTGGACTTAAAGTGATGATGATGAGGAGGAGGATGATGAAGATAAAGATGATGATTACGATTGTTATTAGGATCATAATGTAAACAGACATACCATCAAAATCCATCAAAGGGAGTCGGGGTACAGCCTATGCAAAGAAAACGCGTTGCCAAGTGAACCATGGCTAGGGAGATTTTAGCTTTGCACCGGGCTTGGTCCACCCCAGCATCGGATTCTGTCGGCCGAGCAACTGCGAAGGCTTCCACACCAACCGCCACATGGGCATGATTCACTGCTTTGGGTTGCTCAGTAATCTTCAATCCATCCACCCATTCAGTGGCCAGAACCCGAAGTGAGGTGAACTGCCAATTCACCCTGCAGGTCAGGGGATGATGATTCATGATGTATAAAATATGATGTGTGCAGATGTAAACGCCTACCACATCCTACCACCAAGTGTCCCATCTCAAGAAACTCCTTCACTCCCATCCCCCAAATTCAAATCCAAATGCTTACACATTACTAATCACATTATAACTTCAAGGCTAATGGTATATAAGATCTGGTGGGTCCAGCACCCCATCATATGTCATGTGCCACGCCATAGTAGGGACCTGCCTCGGAATTATCAGGCCGCTTACGGAGCCGCAAAGAGCATGTCGCATCTCTTCCATGCTCTGCGCCTCCTGAGACACTTCCACAATCGACATGTGACGATGGACTCGCTGAAATGAGCCCTAAATTATTGCAACGTCGTACCAGCCCATCATCTCCATCATCTCATCTTAGCAAGAAGGGAATGCACTGCAACTGTTTCTTTTCTTAGCTCATGAGACTTCCTGAGAAGATATCTGCTTATCCCTGCTGGGTAATCTCGAAGCCTCTTCCCATCCCTTCGTCCTTTTTGTAGTCCAACTCATCCCACAGAGTCTTGGCCCAATCCTCTACAATTTGAACCTCAAGTGGGGATGAAGTTCTTTGAGCAGTAGGTCTGAACTCTCATTTTGATTGTGAAGGGATAGGGATGGATAAGGAATTTAGTGGTAAAAAGTGACCAACAAGATGAGGTATTGATAATCTTGTTATCTTGATTAGCAGTCATCACAAGCCAATAGCCGTCGCTGTCTATTACCACCTGTCCTCCTCGAAACCAAACAAGGAGCCGGGTCCAAAGACGCAACCATAAAACGTCGAACCAGCAATCGCACGAAGCGAGCAATGCCTTTCCTTAAAAGGAATTAAAACTGACTGGAGACAGTTTCCGGTCTACCATAGCTTCTCCAAAAGTCACATGAGTCGCATGACATCAAAGAAATTGGTAATTAAATTTGTTGTGAGAAGTCGTGACAGGTCTTGGCAGCATTATGAGTTTGAAAACCCCCACTGTCCCACTGTATGTTTATTTTTTCCTCGCACCTTTTTAACCCGCAGAAGTCCACAGTCAGGCCCGCCAGCCCGTGTTTGGCGGCAGGCATACGGTTGGTTTTGTGATTCCAGTTTAAAGAAAAGTGGAGACTTTTCCATACTTTTCCACTAAAAACCCTGGGGCTTTGGCACTCTCACGGGCGAACACCGAAGCTTTGCCAATGTTCAGCACACGAGATCCCCCCATCGTCGAAGTTGTTGGACCGCCACATGGACTAACTCACGAAACCAAGCAAGACCCCCTATATCAAAGTTCACAGTCTCACTAGGTGTGATGCAAGAGGAGTTCACATAGAAGATCTTGCACACCCAATCTACAACAGTGATGGAGTGTCCGCCACCACCACCCACTGTATACTCCATCTGATAGTAGCTGCCCGGCTCTGCTAAAAAGACCAAAGGTTCATCGTCTGTCAAGGTCAACGTGGGAGGACTGGGACCGTATTTATAGTGCGGTTCCCTGTACTGTTCCATAAAGATTCTTTCGCACCAGCACTTGAGTTTCACCAGCTTCTTCGCGTTTTAGGGTCAGAAACAAGTTCGCTTTGCAATTGCCATGGTCCTGGTCGTGGAAGCCCGCCGCAGAAACTTCAATGCTTTGAATGCGATCCCACAGTTCTTTGGATCGAGCTGCTGGACGAACATCGTCACTGACAGTGTGATCGTTAATGTTGGCCTCCAAACAAATCGGACCAGGATTCTGCATGAGTACCAGGATGCTGCTTCCTGCTGCAACTGCATCAGCAACCAACAAGCTATCATCCAAAATGGTGGTGTCCACTACTAGGTTCAAGGCGATCCGGCTATCCAATTCCAAACGTTTTTGGATCCTCCACTTCAGCTCCCAAACACCAGTGCCCCGTTCCAGATCAAGATCAAAGGGCTCGGTGCCCAAGCGACAAATGGACACGGTCAGCGGTCCCATGAGAAACTCTGGCGGCAGGGCACCGCCCTTCGGCATATCCGGCCCGATGTCTACACTGGAATGAACCCTGAAGCGAAAGCTACTGACATTAATATTATGAATCAGCCCACTTGTTTCAACCACTGCGTGCTTCATACGAATACATGGTGGCTTACATACGGATCTATTATATAATGATTCATCAGCGATTGAAAGCATCTACATGCGGGCCCGGCTGGAACCCTATGGATGTGGAACAATCAGTCTAGACTGGGAATGCAGCAAGCTGTTCGCAAACACACCGCAAACATCTTGAAACAGAACACGTACAAAGTGCCTATCCAATTGGTACATCACCCAGGCTCAAGATCACCACATCCATGGCCAATGCACGATTCAAACCAGGACGTTGGACTTTCATTGCATATCTTTGACCATCCAAGTCGATCCGATACCTCAAGGAGCTAAGTGGTGAGTTGCTCCAAGAAAAATCAATCATCCGGGTGGTTCCCCCCCCAAGTCCATGCTGAAATGCTTATCAAAAGCCCTCCCGAAGAAGGCGTCATGAATATGTTGTGTATATATAATTATATATATATATGTGTGTGTGTGTTTTTGTTGGTGTGTGTGTGTCTGTGTATGTTTCCCAGTTTTCCCGGAGGTCTTCCCCGAAACTCCGAGGCAACCCCGCCCCCTGCCGTTTTGAGACTCCGAATCTCCTAAAAAATTCCTTCCAAGTTGCACCTGACCCAAACTCGCCGCAGCTACACAGGGAGCACCCAAAGCTGCCTGGAATGCCACATCACCGAGTTGACACCTAACCTCGGCTGAATGATGGGAAACGTGGTCTTTATGCATAAATATAAATGTATACTGTGCAATGCGAAAAAGTATGCATATAGTATCATATCATAGTATTGATATGATCGATAATGTACACATATACATGACACATCAATAAACACTGTATATATAGATGAAGCATGTGGAAGACCATAACATGACTGATCACTGATAACACTGGATCTATGTGAACACCAAGAATGAAACAAGTATTATGGGAAATTCAAATTGCCAGGGACTTTGCATGGATCTTTTTGTGTAGCAATGGAGCTCTTTTAGGGAGACCTTTTGTAAGAGAATGGATGCTAAAGATTTGAAGGTGAAATGCCTTGGTCCAAACTCAAAAGCTTTGCCAAGCAAATCTTGGTGAACCAGTCGTTGCGCTTCACCATGGTCGAAAGGGGCCACCTGAAGACAATCAAGATGTCACAGCATGTCGTGGGTCATTGAAAATCATTGTAGGTCATTTCCAAATCTACAGTCTTCCAAAATCAAAGCATCAGATTGTCAAATATTCTTTGGAGATCTGGCTGCAGGGAAATAATTGTCTGAGTTGTCAAGAAACATTTTAAAGCTGTATACTTTGTGTACATACCTAGTTTCGATCTGTTGAGCCTTACGACACTACGTGGTTGGTTGGAAAATGTTGGATATGAGTGAGTTATAAGTTATAAGCTAATAAGCTGCAATCCTTCTCCCATCCCCTCTCAGATTTTTCAAAAAATATCCACAAAACATACCTCAAACTCTTACCGAATAATCTATGAAAGAAATCCTTTCATTTTGGGTCTTGCCTGCGGGGTACTGACAACCTTACTGCACAGGAAATCATCCAAACAATCCTCTTGGAAAGAGGCATGTTCCACTGAAACATGACTTTTTGAACAAAGGGTGGTTTTTTTCAACAGATGTGAAGGCTACCCAATTTCATCCCCCCATTCTCCAAAGGACCTGGTCACAAAGCTTTCTCAGTTCCGCGGCCACCACCTCACTGAGGATGTCTTCACGACAAGCAGCAGCTTGTCCCAACTTTACGAAGGCTGGGCCTAAGGCCTGAAAAAGTAGCAGTAGGGCCGCAGGGTAGTTGGATGTAGCTGGTTTCTGTTTTGAAGGTCGTGTGGGCATGTTAGCTCATCTTCAGGTTGTAGGTGACAAGCAACGCTTTAAATGCCGCTATAATAGGTGGAGAATTGAAACGCATTTCATGGGAAAGCTCAACTGCTACAAGATCCTCCAGGTACATAAAGGTACAATCAAAATGTGGTTGTTGCATACCTATTGTCCCCACAGCAGTAAGAAGGTAGGAAAAACTTTACATCGTTGCCTGATTACAAATGAATACAAATTGACATAGGTTGCCTATTATGTGCAAACAGCTTACAAGTCTATTAGTCACTTCATTTCATCATATATCACTTCCTCTTCAACCTTACCATGCAGCATGCACTTGAGAAAATGACATCTCCCTGGCGCCTCCAAGACCTGTCGTAATCTACGGGTATTCTCCACCGCCTTGTCGCTTCCAGTAAGCTGCTGCCAGGCAATTTTGGAGGCCACAGGCAGTAACCTGGATACGAGATAGATGTATGGATCAACCTTGAAATCCTTGAGAAAAGTTGGGATCAGTGACTATGACTATCTTAAATGATGTCTATACAGGTCAAATGCAGATACAGTAATTTTATTCAAATGTGGAATGATGATTTAGCATGCACTAGCGAGTTGCAAGAATATCGCTACAGTATGAAACATTGGAATGGAAAGTCGGTACAACCAGGGCCTTTTCGTGTCAATCATCACATATTTTCAGCATTTTTCAACCTCATCCCTCCCAACCACATCCAACCACTCCAGACAAAAGACTTCGATGTCACTTGCAAACGTCGTCGCAACAGGGCGCTCCGTTGTGTACGTTGCACCTCCTCGCAGGCTTGATCCAAATCTGGCAGAACTTGAGCATCAGGCGCATCCAGCCGGACACGACGCCTGATGTTACCCCTTTTGGGGAAGTTGGGAAAAGTTGTGAAAAGTTGAGGGGGGCAAGAAGCATCAAAAAGCAGTCCTTAAAATGAACAAAAGATTCAAAGGAACATCAGAAATCCATAGAAATCCTCCAATTCAATAACTCTTCCTTTCACAGGTTGACATTTCTTCATTACATCATGGTCTTCCAGTCCCAAATCTGTCAGCTTTTTCCGGCCAAATCCTGCTGTCAAGAGAAGAAAAAGATAGGATGGACAAATAGACATCTATTAATCAATATAGTTTCATCTCATCTTGGTCCCATGTCGGACTGAGCCCCATGACATGCATCCATTCTCAGCTCTACGTTTACATCTTCTCGTAATTTTACATTCAGGATTCTTCAAATATCCAAGGAGCCGCCGTTGAGATGGTTGAGATGGCCATCGTTGCCAGAAGGCAAAGCAACCAAAGCAGCCACCCCACTTGGCAGTTGCATCCTCACACGTATCACGTGGCGAAGCCATATGCGGCGCCCGGCTACACATGTTCGGGTGAAGCTTTTTTCTGACTAAACACTTCCACACAGGAGCCGAGAAACTGCGATGGAAGAACACCAAAAAAAGTCTTACATCACTTCTTGTTGATGCCTATTATCGTTAAATATCGCTAGTGCATTATGTCATCTTGATGTTGTATTGCATCACATGAAATTCCCTTCATGTACGTGCCCAATCAACTTCGGAGAATCTCTGAATCCAACGATTTCAATGGAAATGTTCAGATGTGGATGTGATGCTACCTCTGAGGTTGAGACTGAGAAAGGCAGCATGGAGAAAAATACGAGAGCACCACACACTGCCCTTGCAGCTGACAATTTTTAAAGGTTTCTGCGTGGCACTAGTAATCCAAGGTGGATCAAGAGAAAGATGCTATGTCTACTGGTTGCATATTCTTGGTGTTTGGCCAACGGCAAATAAGCAAACTACGAATTTCACGGATTTCTACAAGACAGGATTAAAGATGATTTTGCAATACCACGGAACAGGGTATAATTATAATATGATCTCCCATCCCAGCCACCTCTCCATAGAGTGGATCGCCTGATGTGGGACATTTCACAGCTGGATGCTTCACATTCTCCGGAAACATTCGCGATTTGATGGTAACTTCGAGCTCAAAAGACATGCCAAAAACAACATGCTGCTTTCTCAACCGCGGTGCTTGGTGGTCTGAAGAAAAGGGTGCAGAAATCATCAGAATTCCTGAACTATATAGCTGAGAAAGGAAGGGAATGGGATCCTTCCTTGTCCCTCTCCACTTTTCAGAAAGAGACTCACCTGCCGACAAGTGGAAAATGNGTTGCGGTCTTTTGCAAAAATCCATGTCTTTAGCCACTCAGAGCGGGTTGCCCTTCTCGCTGTCTTGAATGCGGACCACTTGGCGGAAAGCCACTCGCCACACGTTGAACAAGGCCCAGGACACCGCAAACAATGGCAAAGCAAGCACTGCCAGAATACGCAAGTCAAAACCCTCATCCTCCTCCTCAACCCTGGCTGCAAAGGCAGGTGTAGGCATAGAAGCAGCCGCCAAACCTGCGGCTACCACAGCACCCTGAGCCTGCTGCATCTCACTTCGCGCAACTGCCTGTGGGCTTGGAAGGAAAGCATTGCTCAGCTGTCCAACAAAGCATGCCACAGCGGCCAGCAGCAGGAGAGAGGCAAAGCGAGATCGAGCCATTGCTTTTGCTGAGCACGTTGGCTTTTGTCGAACCCACTGTGGCTTGGATCAGCTTGAGCTTTGCGTATGTGCAACTCGTGGATGCAACAAGAACAGTTCTTCTCTTTCAAGTTGCCCGTTCCTTTCTGAAAAAGACGCGAGTGTACTATTCGATCATGCAGAATGCCTTTTTTGGTACATCTTTTCAATTCACTCTTGCATGCTGCTGCACTGCATGCTACAAGTCAGATTGACCAAACATGACAAAACTAAAAGCATTGTGATCATTGTGAGCCTGCGCGCCATAGTTTCTTGTGGTTTGACTCTATTTATTACCCATCTTTTCCCCTTTTCCCATTGTCCGTGCCTAGGAGTGGAAATCCTTCACTGCTGAGATGCACCTGCAAATCATCCATAGAGCTGGAATGAAAGTACTGACGTCATATCCCAAAATGTGACTGCCCTCAGAATTCATGCTTCAAATCTATTCGAATTTGATGAGAAACACATCAAAACCACTTGAAACAGAAACATCGAAATTGAGCGATTCAAGTTGATTTTGTGCAGGAAATCAAGGAAAATCAAGGACATATATTTCAAATTACCATAGAAGTATCATCCCTAGGTGCTCCCATCCAAAGATATCCACGTCTAAAAATCCCCGACTCACCAAACTTCGTCCAGACACCCTGATTTGATGGAGGCGGCCACTATGGAGTTCCACCTGAAGAAACAAACTTCAAGAAACCTTTGCCGCTTGGTTGCATGATTGATGTGTGTTTTAGATTACGTGTTTTTTTCTGTCTAATACGTTATAGTGTATATATTAATGTAAGAATCTTTTGTCTCATTAATGATTATATAATAAATTAGGTTGTGGCATGTTTGGGCAAAATTGAAACACACATTATATATCAATAACATAATGACTATCAATCATTATCAATAATAATCTGTTATGAGCATCATTTGGATTCATCTTTTTTTGTCTGGCATGGCTCGAGGCTCTTGGGCAACCAAAAGAAACTGAGGTGAAACTAAGTGTATGTTGGAATCTTGTTTCAGTCGCCTGCAAGGTGAAACGTATGGGCATTTCAGTCACCTGGCCAATTCTAGCCTTGTATGCCCCTAGGATTTGCATATTGATGCAGTGGAATAGACTCACCTGAAATGGGATTCCTAACATGTGCCTCACGCACAATGCTGGAACTATTCTGGCTCACACGATCATGCCGTACCTGGTTAGCTACCCCCAAGTCATAGGCATCCATGGTTCGAGGTCCACCGGTGACAGGATTGCAGCGAACCGGCTTGGGGAAGACGGCCGTGGGGATGAGAATCCCAGAACCTGCGGCCCTGAGGGCCCGAGCCCCATCCTGCTCTTCACCAGGAATCTTTCGATGCACTGCATGGGATTGCAAGGAATATCCAGGACGATCATCTCCCAAGTGAACTGTCACAGGTGGAACTAAGCAATCATTCTTTGGTTGGGGACCTGGATCTTCAAAACGATCCCGTTGTTCTGTGCGATAATGATGTTCTGCTTTGAAGACTTGTTGTCGCAGTTCCACAGAACTCATATTCTTATCTGGTGCATCACAAGTAGCATACACCACTTCTGGATCCACAAAAGTGGAATGACTCACTGAGGATCCACGTGTGTCCTCATCCCATTTCTGGCAGCCAATGGCAAAATGAGTCGCTTCATGAAGGCGTTTCAATTGCGAGGCTTTCTTGCTACAAATCACATCTTTTGAAGTGGAACCCATCCCTTTGAAGAAGCCTTCATATTGATTTTCGGCATGTTGAGCGGGTCGACTTTGTGAAAATTGTAACCTCGGAAAATGTGACCAATTTTCGACGGGTCAATAGCCCAAAATGGGTCGTGGGGCAGCGTTTTCAGATATGCCCTTGTCTGCACTTACAGTCTGCAATATGATTTAAAAGGGTATCTCTGCCTATTCATAAGCATCCTTTGCCAACATAATATATGTCTGCATCGACAATAAGCAATCATTGCTCAACTTGCTGGATTTAACGATGGACCAATTAAATCAAGGTCTCCTGGCAACTCCACAGGCCACCAGTACGGTGGTGCGACCAAGCAACTCCCCACGTTCCGGCGGCCCTCTGGCCATTGGCTGCACTTTCTGCGGCATGGCGTCAGATACGGGAGAAACTGGGAAGGGATGTGGCCTGTTCTCACGCGGAGTGAGTCTATATCAAATGGAAGAGCTGCAGTCTTAACATGAAACTGACCATCCATCAGTTTGACCAGTGTCAAATCATGCCAAACTTGAGGCATCAGGAAATATCATGGAAACATCACCTTGGACATATCAAAACAAAATCCTACTTGAACTTGTGGATTAAGGATTCAGTCGAGCCAGTGACGGCAAGAGCATGGCTTGCTATGTTGTTGCCACGAGCGATTCGGCTTGACGATCCTCTCCCTCCAACCTGCTCCTCGAGAAACAACATCCCCCCACAATGTAGACCAAAAAACGCCCGACATTAAGGTACCAGGTACACCCCAGCCCCAGCAGCTTATAAATAAAATATGAACAGGATTGGAAAGAAAATCCCTTCACCAAACAGGAATTTGTTGCCAATGTCAATTCATCAGGATATACATTCCTAGCCCTAGTCATTTGCCTCGCACTTAAAATTTGCAACTGGTCTCTGCCCGTGCATGGAGCAGCTGTATCCCCTTTTTTGCCAATGCAATGGCGTGCAGAGTTGTCGCCAAAAGCGCACTTGCATTGCTTATTGAAGTTCAACGCCAGCCTCAAAGACAGGGACCTACACATGACAAGACCATTCAGTAGAGAGCCTCGATTGAAGACTTCTCTCCGTCAAACTCAAGATACTGCTTCAAATTATCATCATCTATGATTATGTGCGTTTGTTTCGAAGCTTCCAATCATCCTAAACATCAAGTCCCCTAGTCACTCGGAATCTATATTATGCAACTAATCTTCACCAGTGTTCTTGACAGCTGCGGTGCTTCAAGCTTCCCTGAGCTCGCGACCAGTGAAACTTCCTTAGCTGATAGGACTCTGGTAGGTCAGTGACGGATGCAAAGATTCAAAAACGAAACACTCCCTCTCCAACCATCACAAACTTGGAACACATCTCCATAAACGCCTCAAACATCATTGAAGCCATTGCAGTTAAAGCTCCAAGGCCTTCTTCTTCGCATCCAATGCTTCAATTTCCTGACTCCGCGCCTTCTTCTTTGCTTCGAAGTTGGACACCAGCTTCTCACATCCCTCAGGCCCATGATGGTGTACGTGCTTTGTGTGTGTGATTGGTATAGAATCAATAAATGTATACAATGGTATGCTATGTTATACCATGGGCCATGCATATAGATTGATATAGCATGATATAGCAATGAGCATTGTGGCAAAGAAATTCTGGACAAGCCGACAAAAGATTCCTACAGTATCTTGCTCAGAGTGCTTCCAAGTTGCAGCTTTCAGAGTGGAGGCAAGTTGGTCTGTCAATCCCATTTGCTCCTTCAAGGCCTCCAAAAAGCTGGTGTTGATTTACTGGCTCACAGGGCTATGGATTTGGTATGATTTGATATCAATGTTGGAAAATCCAAACCACAACTGATAATGAACTCACCTAACATGTCTAAGAACCAAAGGCCATGAGTCACCAAAGTGTGTTTGGAGATTAGACTCTCATCACTGGCTATGTTCAACAAACGATCCCATGATTTCTTGGCTCTTTTTTCGGCGCCTTCTGTCTGTCTTGGATCTTCTGACTTTCCGCGGCCAGTGCAGCTTTTCCTGCATCAAGGTGTGAAGATTGGCAAAAATCAGCAAAGATTGGCAAAGGTCATTGTTATTTAAAACATGTTATCGAGGTCCCACAAATGGAAGCCGTAGTTTTCTTTCCTGTTCACTAGCAATATCACATTGACTTTGTAGGGAGCCTCAAATGGCGGTATTAGGTTGCAAAGTTCTGGTTCCGGCATGTAGGATTTTGCAGGTCCCAGTCACAAACTGCCTGTTCTAAACAGGGAAAGGCATAGTGCTGTTGAACCACTTCCCACCCTGACTTGCCAACTCACAGTCCCACAGGGATGCCACCATAAGACTAAAATATATCATGATTCCATTCTAATTCTTTGACATCATGTCATCAATTAAAAGATCATGGTCATTCCACATCATGAAATATCTATGAAATTACAGTATATATCAGTATATATTTAACATCTTGCCATAGCATTTTTTGAAAAATTTCAGCCTTTCGTTCCACGGAGCAGCCCATAGCAACCCCAAGGCTCCTCCCACGAAATCAGTCAAGCTAAAGGCGTCCTTACGCCGTGACTTCTTTGCCACCTGTCGCGTGGCACATGTTCCTCTCAATGCTTATCCAGATCATGACACATGCAACGAATGCACAAAACATGTACTATTATTACTATTACTATTACCAAAGGTACCATTCATATTTTAGCAGGTTGTTTTTTGTGTGTTGTGGGAAGACAGAACTTGTTGTGAGATTCCTCCATCTGTTGAGGTGCAGGATCTATAGTTTATATCTCACTGGGGGGCTGTGAAATATCACTGATAACATAACATAACAAACACTGCATGTCATTTAAATTCCTATTCAGATTGAAGAATGAGAGTGAATGTAGGAAACTCTGCGTATATAAAATGCTATATGAAGCAACATTTGCGAGCAAACCATCTTGGTCCATTCTCTCCGTGTCCTTGCCTCCAAAAGGGCAACGTAAGCTGCCTGGTCCGTGGACTCACCTAATGTGTCAAACCAATGAGCCACAAAACGCAAGCTATGTCTAGTCGAGTCGAGCCATGCTCTGCAATACCTGTGTTTGTGAAAAAGAAGTGGTAAGTGCTAAGTGCCAAGTTTTGATATGATGACAACGTTCTGACATGGAGGTGAACCCAACATGCTGCATTCTAAACTCTATGAAGCACGGCCGGATCACACATTTTCAGCAACTTTCCACATCTCCCATCACTTGTTGTTTTCCCATGGGTTTCTTCTTTGCACATATTGGTTTCCATATGTTCCATTTCTCATTCATATCTTATTTGTGGGACAAAGCCTTCATCTCAAAAACGCCAAAAAAATACCTTGGAAGTTACACGGACAAACTTCCAATTTTTCACCCAGGTGCGAATCTTCACTTGATTCACCTCCGACTTCACTGCAGAAACCACATCCCCCAAGGACCTCCACAATGCAGACTTCATGGAGGTAAGTTTTGGATGCTTATGGGGATGGAGAAGTTGCAAGGCAATTTTTTGGGTTGATACCAGGGGCATGCTTCGTTCAGACATCTGTAAACAGCTTGCATATAACAAGGAAGTTGGCTAGTATATCTTCCAATTATATAGATTGGTCTGGCGGAGTAGGCGACACCACGGCTACGAGTGAAAAAATGGACCCTTGCCAAAACCCTGAAAGCATCAAGGCATCATTCATTTCAATAGAAGACAAAAAAAGCAGCTATGCCTGGGCCGGCAGGTGTATATTGAATCTTGTCATCAAGGTCCCCCGATTCACCCCGCCCCACCTGAGTGCCGGCCCCGTGTCACCGCCCTTGGTTTCTGTGAGGAAAAGAAACTCCTGGGTCGAAACAAAGCAGAACGGAATGGGAGGACCTTTGGTTGACGCAAGGAATTCTCGTGGAAGCATAATGTGAAAAATTTGGAAACCTGCTTTCAGAATAAGGAGGTCCTATGTTCTGGCGATAATCATACATCCTCAAATGTCAAAGTGAAGGTAACCTCTGTAGTTCCATGCTTTCACGCGTGGCTGTGCTGTCAAAGTTACATCATCATCGCTACTTTGCTGCTGGCCACCGAGCGTACCACCCTGCCAACTCAATCGATGTGAGCCCACATCATTGGTGGGTGCAAATTTTGCAGTGTCTCTCCCCATGTCTTCAGGTTTTGTTTACGTCTCTTTCTATTTGATCATCCTCCGAAAGATACCACTGGGTGACCTCTCCAAGTTTGATGCAATGTCTTTGAATGATTCCTGGCAGCTCAATAAGTCAGATCCTTTCTAGCCACACTTCTGCACCTCCTTCAGATACTTCTCCAAGGAGTTGGTTGCCTTGTGCAGGACATCCACAGCAGCTGCACCTGGTCGCGCAAAGTGCTCAAACTGTCGGCTCAAGTGGGCCTCAACTGTTGCCAGGACCTACTCATCAAAGCAGGCTTTTGCAGATTTCGGTAGTGCCAGTATGTGTCATATGGAATCATTTCAATCATTTTTTTTACATTCAGCAGTCATGAGATACGAGTCTCGTGCCGTCATGCAATTGAAGGGCAAACTGAACACTGTACATACCCAAATTCAGAAATCAGCAGCAGTAGGCTGATAGTCGGGCAAAAAAGTGGAAGCAAAATGATGAAGACCAGCATTCTCCATATCTTGGATCCACTCCAATTCTCGGTTCCGACCAACTCACTGTGACAGAAATTTTCCAAAGACTGTTTGTTGATCACACAACAACTTGCACCCGAATCTATCAGCCAATAGTCACTGGGTATATTATCCTTCCCAATAGAATTCAAAAGGGGGTTCAAGGAACCTCCAACTTCCAGAACCTTCGTCCCTTCCGAACCCTCTCCGAGCTGAGATGAAAAACGCTCATGCCATCCTTCAGATCGGGTTCTAGTACGAAGCCCGTCAAGGGATGCATGAACCAACGCGGAACAAAGGCCAGCCGGATATTCCTTGGCCGCCGATGTCCGGAAGCGATCTGACTCGTCGAGTCCCATCAGGAGAACCTTCGGTCGCTCCAACCCCGGAATAGTCTGCTGGTTGAGAACTGAAGCAACACGGGAGCCAAGATTCAGGCTTCGGATAGTGGTAGGTTTGACTCCTGCCGCACCATATCTCCATTGCTCGATGAGAATCTGTCTGGCATGGGATAACGTCATGCTTGTCATAGCATGAAGAGGGACTCGCCAGATCGACGCGTAGTCAACGCACTGAGGTGGAGCCGGGTGCTCCATCAGCGAGCCGCCACCACAAAGGACAACCACCGTCTCCAAGTATAAATGGTTGAGCATGAGCTGGCTTCCAAGAATAAGCTGCAAGAGCTCGCGCATGGATCTGCCCACCAATCCCCAAGGAGCTGCTGCCATACGCAAGGGCCGAGGTGCGAAACGACGGCCTTCCAAACGTAGATGGCGAGCTGCGGACCATGTCTCGCAGGGAGGTCCCGAGAGACAAAGGCAGAAATAGCCTTTTCGTGCGAGGCCACAGATCAAATTAAAGTTCTCACCGGACGCAAGGTTTCCACACTTCTCACCTCTCGTGGATAGCAGTGTCCACTGAGAAAATCTTGACCCTGAAGCCTGGAAAGTAGGCACCAAGGACCTTGTGAATCCAATAGTGGCAGTCCCCATCTCTACGTCTGCCGCTGAACATATGCAGCACATAGAGGCAGCGAGAGCCATCCGGCTCAACGACAACGGGAACACCGTTGTTGGAGTTGGGCGTAGTCCGAAGGTGTCGAGATAGGTGATGGAGCCAGGAGTTGGGATTGTTGTTGAAGGCTGTCTGGAATAGGTTCTCGAAGTCGTCGTTGACGAGTGTCTGCAACGGTGTCCGGGATTTCTTCGAGAATCTGCTTTGGCTCGTTGTGGAGCCAATTCATGAGCTGCCGTTTTCGATTCACCAAAGCATAAACCGGCAAACATTCAGCGACTTCAAGAAACACTCCTTCTAATTCACATTTGGCGTCCTCGTTCTCAATAGTAGACTGAATCTCGTAGAGCTCATGTGAACCCCACTCCACGAAAGCCCACAAAACCTGTTCGTCATGCTCATCTGATCTTCGAATTGCTGGCAGCCAGAACTCTTCGAGGTCACTGTCAGTAATTGAGCAGGTATGCCCTGCCTGCAACGACGCAATCCATGCTGTGGTTGCAGAAGTCAGATCTGCACGAACTCTGTCATGTAGGGATTGATCAGGAGTAAGAGAAAGTCCAAGAGCTTCCCAGTCATGTCGCCACTCTAAGAGCTGCTGGTGAACTTTTCGCTTCCATAGTGGATAGTCAGGCCGACTATGAGGTCCAGGAGTAAGACAACGAGGTAGTCGATGATAATGTTGAAGCGTCTCAGGTATCTCGACCGGTGTTGGTGCAGACAATGGTTCGAAGAACTGCTGGAGTTGGGCAAGGCAGCCGCTTGCACCATAGCGTCTGCTATAACGCAAATGTTGTTGCATCCGCTGTGCAGTCCAATAGCACTGCCCACAGGCAATACATGTAGAGCCAAACACAAATTTCCGCTCGACCGAGAAATGTCCGTGAAACTTCCAATGATGCGCCTGTCGGGCCTGAACAGAGGAGAATACTCGAGGGCAGAAATTGCAACGGAAATGGGCAAGTCCCAACAAGTCACGACCAGGATTGTCTGGCATGGGGACAAGCTCAACAAACTCTGCACATAAGTCGAGCAGTTTTTTGTGCCCTGCGTGCACCATCTCCATCATATGCTCTTCTTGCAAATAGCGGGCAATGGCACGACGCAATGAAGTAGCCCCACTGGATTGGTGATGAGCCAACCAAGCAATGACGACCTCAGAGTCTGGCCTGAGTAGGGAGGGTGGAGCTTCATCATCAGGGTCACGAGGTGCAGGTTTTTCTCGAGGAATGAA